>CAKAOJ020001796.1:0-27122 GCA_916701645.2 Sebastolobus alascanus
ATATTTATATATATATAATAATACATTATATATATAAACAATCATACATATATATCAAAATATATATTTATATATAAACATAGTAAAGTTGTGAATATAATATATAAATTATTTGTATAAGTGTGTGTATATATATATAAACTATTTAGTATAAGTGTATATATATCACATACACACTAATATATACAGTATATACACACACACACATATACTAAACATGTATATATATATACTATTTAGTATAGTGTGTGTATATATATATAGATATATAATAAGTCTATTTATATAATGTATGTATATATATATATATATATATATATATAATATACATACACACTTATACTAAATAGTCTTTGGGTGACTAATGTTTCACAGCAAATAATGGGTTAAGGTTAATGCATCCATTTCTATGTTTAAACAATTGAACAAATTGCGAAGAAACTTGCAAATATCACTCGCTGCCCGACGACCTATAAATGAACCTTAATACTCGAGATCTCGCGAGAGTGTCGCAAATCGCGTGCTATCTTCTAGCTAGCTACATTAGCTCACATGGCTAACAGGTTCTAACCAACAACAACAGCTTTGATTTACAGCTTTTCTGAAGAATATCAGCGGAACCTCGAGTGAACCGGACTCAAGCGTTCAACAACAACAACAAGTCTGCTACTTACCGACGTTACCTGGTGACGAGCTCGAGCTGCAGGTGGTGAGCTGAGCAGGTGAACATGTCCACTGATCACACACCTGTGTGCTCTGATGACGCGCTGATGACGCTCTGATGACAGAGTGCTCTAACCACAACATGAGGAACACACAGTACATGATACAGTGGGAGGAAGCTGGGAAAATGTGTGATAAATACTGTATCAATAACAAACTTAAGGAAGTGTCTTTCAAGATATTATATAGAATTTATACCAGTTTTCCTAAAATTATAATATAACAATATATGGCCTTGCTTACAGTATTACAGTATATTGAATCATTACCCCTGTATCATGAAAAAAACTTAAGATTAAATATTGATTAGAAGTTTGATTTCTGTTGATCTATTTTTTCACTGTATATATACAAGAATGTTCTGGATTGATGGAGCCAAAAGAAGATGAATGTTAAAATAAATATGTTTGATGTCATGTCAAGATAAGATTAAAAATAACATGTTGTATATCATATTTTTTTGGAAAATTCAGGAACCAAGCCAACTTTCATGCACTTTATTAATGAATTCAAACAATATAGTTTCAGTCTCAAGTTGTTTGTTACATTCAATGTACACACAAGTTTATTAAATGTTTGGTATTATAGGTATAAGATCACGTCTAGTAAAAACACAATGATAACACAATGATGAAACACAATGAAACATAATGATAATGATAATAAAACACAATGATAAAACTTAAGGTAAAAACTTTCCTCATTCATGTCAAATCTTTCCTAAGAGCAGTCTGAACACTGAACAGTGAACATCCTGTTCTTTTATCACTCTTTTCCAGGCAAGACGCCGCTTTTCTTTCTTTCACATCATAAAAGTCACACTGTAAAAATATAATGAATCCAAAATTAAGGTCACACAATAAGTAATTCAATTAAAAATGATAAATGATTAAAATGATATGACATACAAATGTCAACTAGTAAATGAGTATATGCTTAAAACAATAGGTAATCACACAGGAATATATATACTATCATGAGTACTTCAATAACTTCATACATGACAGTTTTAAAGAAACAAGTTTTCTTATTCTTTTTCATGACAGATCCCTGTCAGTGTATCATTCTTTGGGAGGTTTTCCTCCTAGTTACTTTATTTGTTTTTTGTCTTTCTAGCTTTGTTTTTTAATCAATAACCTTGTTCAATTATATCAGAGTAGGCCTCATTGAATTGCATTTTCCTCCTATTCTCTCAACAACATACAAAACACAATATTAAGGAGCTGACTTTACACCGAAATCCAGACATAATCTGTTTGTAGTCAGTTGAGAAACTGAAGCCTCAGGTTCAGGTTTTATCTACTTATTTCTGTTTGTTACAAGAAAATCTGTTATAATATGAAAAACGTCTGGTACTGGTATATACAGTATATTGTATAGGGTATATATACAGTTTAGTAGTGTGTGGAAATTAACTGCAGAACTCCATCGTTCCACTGGGTGGAGCTGCAACAGAAAGCAAAGCAGAAACATCTGTTTAAATGTGTTAATCTACAGTTATGTCGTCATAAACAGAACTAATCTGCAGAGGCACTTTGGGTTCAGAATATATGACTGAATAAAGACAAAGTAAAACCCAGGTCCAGGTGGAGGAGGTGGTTGAGGGTGGAGCAGAAGGAGTGGAGGAGTCTCAGTGTGTCTGTGCAGAAGGACAGAGTCCAGATACACTGATGATACTCTGTCAGATCCAGAGGAACACACAGGGATGATGCTGGTTAGAAATCACTAACTCCACCTGATGAGAGAAGAAGAAGACAACAGAAGTCATCAATCAGTGTTTACAGAGACTCCCTTCATCAGCTGTCAGTCAGCATCCAGTATAAAGAGCAGCAGGGACTTCAGTCTGTGCAGCGTAGCCAGCTTCCTTTCAGCTCTCATGTTAACGTATTGGAGTGAACACACTGAGCTCAGAGCTCACTGACCTGAGGTCTGTACTACGAAGCCAGTTCAACATACCCAGAGTATCTTCTCCTTATCTGTGTTGATTAGATGTATTCTTAAAGAATAGAATAGAAGATAACTTTATTCATCTCCTTGAGGAATTACAATACTGTCTTATTCTTTCAGCTCCAACCCCGGTGGTGTGAAACAGACTTAATTATAATCGCAAATTAATCGCACATTTTTTATCTGTTCAAAATTTACCTTAAAGGGAGATTTGTCAAGTATTTAATCCTTTTATCAACATGGGAGCGGAAAAATATGCTGCTTTATACAAATGTATGTATTTATTTATTGTTGTAAATCAATTAACAACACAAAACAATGACAGATATTGTCCAGAAACCCTCACAGGTTCTGCATTTAGCATAAAACAATATGATCAGATCATAACATGGCAAACTGCAGCCCAACAGGCAACAACAGCTGTCAGTGTGTCAGTGTGCTGACTTCACTATGACTTGCCCCAAACTGCATGTGATTATCATAAAGTGGGCATTTCTGTAAAGGGGAGACTTGTGGGTACCCATAGAACCCATTTACATTCACATATCTGGACGTCAGAGGTCAAGGGACCCCTTTGAAAATGGACATGACAGGTTTTCCTCGCCAACATTTATTGTAAGTTTGGAGCGTTATTTAACCTCCTTCACAACAAGCTCGTATGACACCGATGGATTCTTCAGGTTTTCTAGTTTCATATGATACCAGTATCTTCACTCTTGCTTTAAAACTGAGCCCTAAAACCTAAAAATCACAAGTTGCGTTAATGCGTTAAAGAAATTAGTAGCGTTAAAACGAACTTGCGTTAACTCGTTATTATACGTTAACTTTGACAGCTCGACTGAATATGGAGTCTTTTTGGAGAAGGAGATCAAACAGAGCGTTTCAGACAGAAGGTGAGAAGAGGTGCTGCAGCACAGCCGGTAGAAGAAAAGTGTTTTTTTTAACATTAAAGCATGTAAACATGTTCTAGTAGAAACCTAAAATAAAAGTATGAACCTGAACATCAGCCTGATAGGTCCTCTTTAAAGGTCCTACATGTTCACAGACTGAACAGTAAAACATCAGCTGTGATTACTGGACCTCAGCAGAGGTTCTGGTCTGTATAAAGACCACATGGTTACTAAATGTAACCATGGTTCTATGATGGTTCTATCTCTCAATGAGAGAACAAAGACTTTCTGATCAGATTTGATGGTACGACAGTTTGATGGATGAGGATCACTGTCTCTATACATGATGTGATGCTGCAGCTGTAATCCAGCTTTATTTCCTGGAGACATGAACACAACAACAACATCTTCTTCACATCAACTCTAACACATGATCACAACAAGCTTCTGGCTGATCTGATTGGCTGACTGTTCTCTCTCTTGTGTGTCACCGTTCTCCTCTCACAGCTTCACTGAGGAAACACATCACAACAATACTGCTGAAACCAGCATGGACCGACTCCGACTGTCTACTGACCTCAGAGTCTCCAGTCTACAGTGTGGACTCTCCACCAGATCAGACAGCAGCTTCACATCTGAATCCTTCAGCTTGTTGTCTCTCAGATCCAGCTCTCTCAGATGGGGGGGTTGGACTTCAGAGCTGAGGCCAGAGAATCACAGCTGATCTCTGACAAACTGCAGCTCCACAATCTGAATAAAGAATAAATGATGAAGATAAAAATCACTTTATAATCCAATCAGATGTTTCGGGTTTTAAAATGTGTAGCTCAACATTACTATGTCCTAATCAATGATCTTTTCCCAAAAATGAGTAGAGTGCTTTGTCATTGTGTTATTGTGGATCATCATAATGTCAGCCTTCTACAACATCATCCAGATGTCAGCACAACATTCATACACCTATTCATGTCAACACACATCAATAACATGCTGCTGATCTCTGTTTCATCTCTGTGTGTGCTGAAGGATCAATATCAATGATCAGACATTATTTGTGGAATGCGTTGAAACAAACAGAAACCAGAGAAATATTTCTACTTCATGAAGTAAACTTGATCAATTTAAAACAAATATTAGTTCAGAGGATCTTCTGTATCCAGATGTGACCATTTACCAACAATGATAAACATTCATTTACTTTAACAACTAACAGTGGACATTTTCTACACTTTCTTTAAGAAAGACAAGTCTTTAGTGACTGCAGACTGAATTTAGTTCAAGAAACATGAAAATATGAAGAAAAGGACATTAACAACTTTATGGATGTAAGTTATGTTTGTACATAAATCAGGTTCAATTGTTAATTAAAGATATAAGATCTTAATAGTAACAGAGAGTCAGTGAACTGACCTCAGAGTCTCCAGTCTACAGTGTGGACTCTCCAGAAAACCAACAGCTTCACTCCTGAATCCTGCAGCTTGTTGTTACTCAGATCCAGCTCTCTCAGATGGGGGGTTGGACTTCAGAGCTGAGGCCAGAGAATCACAGCTAATCTCTGACAAACTGCAGCTCCACAATCTGAATAAAGAATAAATGATGTAAGTTTAGAAGACAACGTTCCTGCTTGAAATCATTCATTGTTTAATAATGGGGTTTAGAGCTGAAGAAGGTTTAGAACGTAGAAGTTTATAAAATGTAAACTCCAAACACCTGAAGTCAACAGGATGCAGGTTAAAAACTGTAAAATACAAAGAGTGAAACAGAGCTCTCATTAATATTAATGACAACGTGCTGCTACTTCAATAAAGACGTAGTGACTTCACCTCTTAAACTCTAAAAGCTCCACCAGTGGATCCATCTATACAAACTCATGTTGAGCAGCCAAACACTAATAAAACCACAGAAACTGATTCAAGATTCAACTCAACATCTCAAAGTTTATAAAAGTGTCAAATATGTCAGGATGTATTTGGAGGGGTATGTGAACAAAAGATATATAAAATAAGACATCTATAATATATATTTTAGGAATAGTGGAGTCATAAAATCAAAGCATCTTCAGTTTAAACTCTTCAGTCAGTATAAGCATCATAAAGCTTCATATTGTTTTAGAAAAAACAAATACTGAATATATTTGTTATTGTCTGATAGCTGAAATAGAGATGATTTATTTATTCTTTATATTTATGTATTTTTATAATGAATTTTAACATGATGAAAGTCAGGTGTTGTGATATATGAAGGTTTTAAATGTGTAGCTCAACATTGCTCTGCTACAGTCAATGGACTAAACCACTGAAGAAGAAAATGTCCTTTAGCATTAAGATACTCAGTGTGGATCAGTATAATATCAGCCTTATGTCTGCAGTTTAGTGTCACCACAACTTTCACATCATATTCATCTCAGTACACAAGTAAAACATGGTGTCTGACCTCAGAGTCTCCAGTCTACAGTGTGGACTCTCCAGAAAACCAGACAGATTCACTCCTGAATCCTGCAGCTTGTTGTGACTCAGATCCAGCTCTCTCAGATGGGGGGGTTGGACTTCAGAGCTGAGGCCAGAGAATCACAGCTGATCTCTGACAAACTGCAGTTCATCAATCTGAATAAAGAATAAATGATGAAGATAAAAATCACTTTATAATCCAATCAGATGTGTTCATGTTTTAAATGTGTAGCTCAACATTACTATGTCCTAATCAATGATCTTTTCCCTAAAATGAGTATAGTGACATTATGATGATCCACAATAACACAATGACAAAGTCAGCCTTCTACAGACATCATCCAGATGTCAGCACAACATTCATACACCTATTCATGTCAACACACATCAATAACATGCTGCTGATCTCTGTGTTCATCTCTGTGTGTGCTGAAGGATCAATATCAATGATCAGACGTTATTTGTGGAATATGTTGAAACAAACAGAAACCAGAGAAATATTCTACTTCATGAAGTAAACTTTATCAATTTAAAACAGATATTAGTTCAGAGGACTTCTGTATCCAGATGTGACCATTTACCAAAATATAAACATTCATTTACTTTAAAAACTAACAGTGGACTTTTTTCTCCCTTTCTTTAAGAAACACAAGTCTTTAGTGACTGCAGACTGAATTTAGTTCAAGAAACTGAAAATAGAAGAAAAGGACATTAACAATTTTAGGGATGTAAGTTAGTTTGTACATAAATCAGGTTCAATTGTTAATTAAAATATAAATCTCTAACATAACAGAGAGTCAGTGAACTGACCTCAGAGTCTCCATCTACATTTGGGGCTCTCCAGAAACCAACAGCAGCTTCACTCCTGAATCCGCAGCCCGTATTGTGCTCAATCCGCTCTCTCAGAGGGGGGGGGTTGGACTTCAGAGCTGAGGCCAGAGAATCACAGCTGATCCTGACAAACTGCATGACTCAATCTGAATAAAGAATAAATGATGTAAGTTTAGAAGACAACGTTTGCTTGAAATCATTCAATGTTTAATAATGTTTCAGAGCTGAAAAAGGGTTTAAATAGAAGTTTATAAAATGTAAACCCCAAAACACCTGAAGCCAACAGGATGCGGGTTTAAAAATGTAAAATACAAAAGTGAAACAGAGCCTCATTAATTTTTTAAAAAAACGTGCTGCTACTTCAATAAAGACGTAGTGACTTCACCTCTTAAACCAACGCTCCACCATGGTCCATCTATAAAAACTCATGTTGAGCAGCCAAACACTAATAAAAACCACAGAAACTGATTCAAGATTCAACTCAACATCTCAAGTTTATAAAGATTCAAATATGTCAGGATAATTTTTGGGAAATGTGAACAAAAGATATATAAGATAAGCCCTCTAAAATATATATTTTAGGAATGTGAGTCATAAAACAAAGCTCTTCAGTTTAAACTTTTCAGTCAGATAA
Organism: Sebastolobus alascanus; assembly: GCA_916701645.2. Taxonomy (NCBI): domain Eukaryota; kingdom Metazoa; phylum Chordata; class Actinopteri; order Perciformes; family Sebastidae; genus Sebastolobus; species Sebastolobus alascanus. The sequence continues at coordinate 7,473 of CAKAOJ020001796.1, forward strand.
GCTCATAAAGCTTCATATTTTTTTTAGAAAAAAAAAATATGAATTATTTGTTTTTGTCTAAGCTGAAAAGAAATTATTTATTTATTTTTTATATTTATGATTTTTTATAATTTATTTTAACATGTGAAATCGGGTGTTGTGATATATAAAGGTTTTTTAAATGTGTAGCTCAAATTGCTCTGCTACATCAATGGACTAAACCACTGAAAAGAAAATGTCCTTTAGCTTTAAGATACTCATGTGGATCAGATAATATCACCCTTTATGTCTGCAGTTTAGTGTCCCACAATTTTCACATCATATTCATCTCAGTACAAAAGAAAAACAGGTGTCTGACCTCAAGTCTCCATCTACAGTGTGGACTCTCCAGAAAACCACACACAGCTTCACTCCTGAATCCTGCAGCTCGTTGTCACTCAGATCCAGCTCTCTCAGAGGGGGGGGTTTGGATTTCAGGCTGAGGCCAAGAATCACAGCTGATCTCTGACAAACGCAGTCACTCAATCTGAATAAAGAATAAATGATGAAGAAAAAATCACTTTTAACCAATGTTTTCCATTTTTAAAATGGTCTCAAATTACAAGTCCTAACTGTCTTTTTTAAATGAGTAGAGGTTTGTCATTGTGTTATTGTGGCATATAATTATTTAAGACAATGATGAAAAATTCATAATTTCATGTAAACAAATAATAACGCTGGATTTGTGCATTCTCTGTTTGGGCTAAGGATCAATATCAATGATCAACTTATTTGGGAATAGTTAAACAAAAAGAAACCAAGAAAATTTCTACTTCATAAGAAACTTGATCAATTAACACAAATATTAGTTCAGAGGATCTTCGTACCAGATTACCATTTACCAAAAATGATAAACATTCATTACTTTAACAACTAACAGTGGACATTTTCTACACTTTCTTTAACAAACAAAGTCTTTATGCTGCAACTGAATTTATTCAAGAAACATGAAAATATAAAGAAAAGGATTTTAAACAATTTTATGGTTTAATTATGTTTGTCATAAATCAGGTTCAATTTTAATTAAAATATAAATCCAAAATATAACAAACAGTGAACTGACCTCAAGTCTCCAGTCTACAGTGGGACTCTCCAGAAAACCACACAGCAGCTTCACTCCTGAACCTTTCAGCTTTTTTCCCTCTCAATCCAGCTCTCTCAGAGGGGGGGGGTGGACTTCAGAGCTGAGCAAGAATCACAGCTGATCTCTGACAAACTGCAGCCATCAATCTGAATAAAGAATAAATGATGAAGAAAAAAATCACTTTATAATCCAATCAGATGTGTTCATGTTTTAAATGTGAGCTCAACATTACTATGTCCTAATCAATGATTTTTTCCCTAAAATGAGTAGAGTGACTTTGTCATTGTGTTATTGGGGATCATCATAATGTCACCTTTCTACAGACATCATCCAGATTCCCCACAACATTCATACACCTATTGATGCTTTGTTCAAGTGGTCTGTAAACAACAGCCCATGTCATTGTACATTCAAAGAGTTATTGGGTCAGTAATCATTCCTCCTTGAAGTGGTCCCTTCATAACACATCTACACTGTAAAAAATGACTTCATAAGTTCAACTAAAACTAATATGAAGTTTCAGAGTCTGAGTCAGACAAACCAATTTTACAGACGTTTAGTACCAACTTCCCTCTTTAGTTACTTTTCCCCTGCAGCCAACAAGGAAACTGTCAAACAAACATACTACGGATACATACTAAGGCGGGGAAATATATCCATATTATATCCATATATCGTGATGTAGAGAGAATCATCTTAGATTTTGGATATCCTAATATCTGGGTTGTCAAATTTAATGCCTTACTAAGGGTTAACGCAAAATCTTTTTAAAAACACCAGTGTTTTCTTTAAAGCATTAACGCAATCAATTTTTGGGGGGGTTTTGTAGAGGCTCATTTTTAAAGCGAGAGTGAAGATACTGGTATCATAGTAAACTAGAAAAACCTGATGAATCCATCGGTACCAACCAGGTCGACTACCTCATGAAGGGGGTTAAATAACGCTCTAATCTTACGCAAAAGTTGGCGAGGAAAAAGGGTCAGGGCCATTTTAAAAGGGGGTCCCTTGACCTCTGACCCCCAGATCAGTGAAGGTAAAGGGGTTTCTATGGGTACCCACGAGTCTCCCCTTTACAGACATGCCCATTTTATGATAATCACAGCATTTTGGGGCAAGTCATAGTAAGTCAGCACACTGACACACTGACAGCTGTTGTTGCCTGTTGGGCTGCAGTTTGCCATGTTATGATCTGAGCATATTGTTTTATGCTAAATGCAGAACCTGTGAGGGTTTCTGGACAATATCTGTCATTGTTTTGTTGTTCATTGATTTACAATAATAAATATATACATAATTTGGATAAAGCAGCATTTTTGCCCACCCCATGTTGATAAGAGTATTAAATACTGAAAATCCCCCTTTTAAAGGGTACATTTAGAACAGAAAAAAAATTTTGAAAATTTGCGATTAACGTGATTAAATATTTTAATTGATTGACAGCCCTATAATATCGTGTATGGCATAATGTAGTTTTTTCCTGGTTTTAAAGGCTACTTTACAGTAAAGTGATGTCATTTTCTGATTACCAGACTTTCTAGCGTTCTATTTTTGGGTCATTTACACAAAAAAATTTTTTGATATTGATTTCCCAAGTCACCCACCCCAACTCAGACTGCTGAATCCTCCGATTTTTTTAAGATCAACTTTACAGGTCATTTTAAAGATTGGTTTTGCCCTCACCTCGTAACACTCGGGTTATAGGGGGATTGCTTCACAGACAAAGGAATGATGACAGACATAAATAACTCTTTGAAGTACATATGAACATGTGAGTATTGTATTCAGATAGACTTGAAAAAATATGAACCTGTAAAGAGTTTCTGATGCAAATATTTATTTGGTTTTTGCTTCAAATAATTGACAATGCTGACATGAAAACAGAGCACAGTTAGATCTGCTGTCAAAAAGAACTGGGAATAACTTAGAACCATAGAAACCTCTAATGTGATGGTGTCGTTCATAATCATCACTTATGTGCCTTTAAGTTGGTGCAATACGTGTTTGTTGAAGAGTGCTGCCCTTTAGACATGTTCAAATAGAGCGCTACAGAATGAGTCCAAAACCCAAAAATGAGTTAGCAGTTAGCACTTCCTGTTCCCTCGTCTGGAAGTCAATGGGTTTTTGTGAGATGCCTGAAATAAGGTCTGTGGTTAAAGGTCCAGTGTGTGGGATCTGGAGGTATCTAGCGGTGAGGGGGAATTACAACCAACTGAAGCTCTCCTGTGTCCAAAGCGTGTTGGAGAGCTACATGAACGTCTCTCTCTAGAGCCATCGGGAGCAGAGCCAGTGTGGAGAGAGTTTTTTGTACAAACTACAGAAGATACAGTCAGTAACTGACCTCAGAGACTCCAGTCTACAGTTTGGACTCTCCAGTCCAGCAACAGTAACTTCACTCCTGAATCCTTCAGGTTGTTTTTTTCTCAGGTCCAGCTCTCTCAGATGGGAGGGGTTGGACTTCAGAGCTGAGGCCACAACTTCACAGTGAGTATCTGAGAGTCCACAGTTAGAAAGTCTGTGATGACAAAAATGACAAAATATGTTATTATGAAAGAGGACAGTTTATATTTACTTCATGCATTTGATGACTAAACAGTTGATATAAACTTCTTTGATTAACATTTACTCCTCACATCAGTGGTTCAGCTAATCTATCTCACTGTTTGACATGAAACAATAATTCTCATCACTCTCTCTCAAACCTGCAGACTTTTAATCTTTGTTTTTTTAATCTTGCAGATGAAAGAGAGAACATGTAGTTACTTTTAGGCTTCTATAATGTCCAGTCTGTGTGATCTGATCCCAGGTCTGTCTCCACAAAGTTAGCATGAGGCCTTCTTGATTAGAAAAGCATTTTTAAAACTCAGTGAATAAGTAATAATAAACAGTTGATAAAGTTGACCTCTCTTTGCTGCTACCTGCTGCTGTCAGGTTCACGCCATAAACGGGAAAATTCATGACTGCTGCCAAAGGGTAGAGAAATTAAACAAATCACGAATAATATTAGACCTGTACATAATTAAACATTCATATAATTAGATTTTTTATGACTGCATGGTGTTTTGTCATTAACACTCTTTTCTGAGCATCAAACGTATTCAGCTCAAAAACAAAATTTAAAGAACCAATAGGTTGCATTATTTTCAACATAATATCATCAGAAAGATGTTATCAGTGTATCAGCATTAAAAACATAACATTGATTTTTGGTGTGTATAAGATCTTTTAAAACCATTCTGCTGTTATATATTCATCAGACCGCTGTTATTGGTAAAACTGTGTATTTCCTGTTACTACTCTTCTCTACAGCAACAAGAGAGAGAAAACCTGAGTTTCCTTCTGTAGTAACAGAATAAAAGGAAAGACTTCAAAACAAGATGAGGGAACCCAAACTTGAATTCATTAGTAATAAAATGCACCATCGCGGGATTCAACACACTCGGGGGTTTTACAAGACAAGCTTAACTCGTATGACCTAGTTTAGGGTGGCTGATGCTAGAGTTGGGTCGATTTTCAGTTTTGCAGGTCCGGTCCGGCCCGGTTTAAAAGCTTAAACCGGTTTGTTTTTATGAAAACCCGGGCGGAACCGACATTTGTCATTATGACACGTTCTGGTAAATTAAAAAGTAGCCGACATCAACAACCTGTGCCGACAGAGTCACAGAGCTAAATCCAGCCTGTATTGCATTACTAATAAGCAATATGACAACGTGATTAACGTAATTTTATGATATTATGTTCATGTGTTTTTTGGGGTGACGAGACGAGACACGGCAGAACTGATCTCAAAAAAACTAAAACTGCAGCAACATGGCAACGTTTGGATTTGAAGCCAACAAAAGAGAGCCCAAAAACACACGAGGTAACATGTAATATGTGTAAGGCCCAAAGAAAACCCCCAGCACCAGGGTTCTGATCCCAGGACCGCCCCGACTCCCCGCGGATCAGCACACGTTCTGTTGCTGCCGTTACCCCGGGTTAGACCCGCGCTCCACCAGCCAGCTGATCTTTTGTTTTTTTTATTTCTTTTCCAGGTTCACATGTCGTCTCCATCCCCCAAAAAAGATAAATAATAAAAAACTGTAAAATGTAACAATTATTAAAATTTAAATAGAATAAGTGTTCATTAACTTGACAGCTAGAAACACAAACTACTGAAACTTTTTTAACTCAACATTTGAAACAGCTCAAGAACATCTGTGACAAAATACAACTGACTATTTATGTAAAAACACGTGGAACAGTTATAAGAATATTATTTTTTAAAGAATAATTTATAGTGTGTATTTTTGAAGACCTAAACTAGTAATCTACACTGATCTATAAAGTTAATCACCTGGACTTACACAGCTTTTCTGCAGTTCCTCACAGCTGGAATCAGTCTCAGTCGTCCCTCTCGTGATGTGTTGTACTTCTTCGGGTCCAACTCATCCAGAACCTCCTCTGACATCTGCAGCATGTAGGCCAAGCTGAGCAGTGGATCTCAGAGAGTTCCTTCTCTGATCTGTTCTCTGACTTCAGGAACTCTTGGATCTCCTGATGTACCGAGTGGTCGTTCATCTCCGTCAGACAGTGGAAGATGTTGATGCTTCTGTCAGGAGAGGTTTTATCTCTGTTCATCTCCTTCAGGTTGTTGATGGCTCTCTGGATGATTTCTGGACTGTTGTCGTCTGACCCAGCAGACCTCCTAAGAGCCTCGGGTTTGGACTCCAGAGAGAGGCCATAAAGGGAAGCGAACAAACAGGTCCAGGTGGCCATTTTTACTTTCAAGGGATTTCTCCATGGCTCTCTTCAGGAAGACATCCAGTGCATATTCTTCTCCCAGGAAGTCCTTCAGTACCTTTGTGTTCCTTTTTGTGTAACAGTGGATCATGTAGACTGCAGCCAGAAACTCCTGAACGCTCAGGTGAAAAAAACTGTAGACTGTTTCTTGAAGATCACACTCTCTCTTTTGAAGATCTCTGTACAAACTCCTGAGTACACCGAGGCCTCTGTGACATCAAGACCACCCCGCTCCAGGTCTTTTTGGGTAGAACATGATGTTTCCTTTCTCCAGCTGTTAAAACGCCAGCCTCCCCAGCTTCAGAAGAACTTTCCTGTCAGCCTCCGTCAGCTCCTGTGGACTCGTCTCATGTCCCTCCCCATACTTCTGCTTCTTCCTTTTTGTCTGAACCAACAGGAAGTGTGAGTACAGCATCGGGGTCTTGGGCAGCTCTCCTCTCTGGTCTGTAGTCAACATGTGGTCCAGAACTGTAGCAGTGATCCAGCAGAAGACGGGGATTAGACACATGATGTGGAGGCTCCTGGATGTCTTGTTGTGTGAGATGATTCTGCTGGACAGCTCTTCATCACTGACTCTCCTCCTGAAGTACTCCTCCTTCTGGGCGTCAGTGAAGCCTCGTACTTCTGTTACCCTGTCAACACATGCAGGAGGGATCTGTTTGGGCTGCTGCAGGTCGGGAAGTTATCCAGACAGAGCTGAGGGAAGCAGATTCCCCTCGATGGGGTTTGTTAACAGCACGTTGACTGATGACTTCTGGGTGACATCAGACACAACCTCATTGTTGTTGAAATCCAGTGAAAGTCTGCTTTCATCCAGGCCGTCAAAGATGAACAGAACTTTACAGACAGCGAGCTTCTCTGCTGTGACCTTCTGTAATGTTGGATGGAAAACATGGAGCAGCATGAGAAGACTGTACTGCCATCTCTGATCAAGTTCAGCTCCCTGAACGAAAGCAGAACCACCAGACTGACATTTTGGGTTTTCCAAGCCCTCTGCCCAGTCCAGAGTGAACTTCTGCACTGAGAAGGTTTTTCCAACGCCAGCGACGCCGTTCGTCAGAACGACTCTGATGTGTCCCTGTTGGTCAGGTAAGGCTTTAAAGATGTCGTGGCACTTGATTGGAGCGTCATGGAGGGTCTTCTTTTTGGGAAGCTGTCTCAAGCTGCATCACCTCTTTTTGGGGTATTAACCTCTTCACTCTGTCCCTCTGTGATGTAGAGCTCAGTGTAGATCCTGTTGAGGGGGGTTCCACTTCCTGTTTCATCACTTCCTTCAGTCACACATTCACATCTCCTCCTCAGACTGATCTTATGTTCATCTACAACCTCTTGCAGAACCCTATCTGCTGAAAGAGAAAACAAGTTTGAGACAAAATAAAGAAAATGTGACAATCTGCTTATTATTTTCATTGCCAATATTGAAGTGATAAATAAAAAGTAAATAAAAAAGCAATAAAGGTTAAAAGTTTTTGTGGAAGCATCAGAAATGCTTTTTTTTCTCTCAGTCGGTGTAATGTTTGATTGACAGCAGAGGAGGCGGACCTCAGCTCACTGTGGCTGTTCCTACCTCACTGTAATATTTAAAACTAATCCACTCATCAAATAATGCAGAATATGTTCATATCTCGTTGTGTGGACCTGTTTTTTTTGAACAATAACAAAAGCCGGGTTTCCATCAACAGTTCCTGGGATTTTTTATTCCGACTACTTTTAAGAACCTAAAAGGTTCCTTCAGTCCACTGTTGTCTGTGTTTCCACTACGGTCTAAAGACCTGTGAAGATTCAGAACATTAGTCCTCTGATGTATGAAAAAGCAACATGACATGTGACGAGGGCTGTTGGGGTCTCAGCGGTAAAACACTCTGCAGTCTGCCGTTCAGTGTGTCCGCCTGTTTCATCTAAAAAACACACGGGAAAAAACTAAACATTGGGTTTTTATCTCACTGTTACGACATTTACGGGTGAGTTGGATGTAATGAATGAAATGCAGAGGAGGAAAGTAAACTAAAAGCGTCCGTCTCCACAGTAAATCATGTTGAGTATTTGAGGGTTATTTATTTCTGCTTTAGAACATTAATGCTGTGAAGCAATCAGAAAATAACATTTTTTTCTCTCATTCACAACACCGTCACGCTCCGTCTCTCTGTCTCACTTCTACTGATCGTCCTCTCACTCTGCTGTCTCTCTTTGTTCTCTGTCTTTTGGCTGGACCGCAGAAGGGCCCCCCACAACCCCTAAAGTCTGTCACTGAAGAGTGATGAAGCTACACTATTGGTCGGCCGAGTGTCGGAGTTTCCTCATTGGCCGTTGCTCTTTCAAAATGAAAAGATGGGAACAGTCCTTTAAAGGGACTATATGTAACTTCTTACGCGTATAAAACATACCGGGTCGGTGTCCCATGCGCGCTCGCGTGTGGGGACGCGAGAGCACAGACTCCAGCACAAACTACACAGAAGCACCAAAACTGCAAAGTTATATCTATGAAGCCCGTCTTGCAAAACAGTGTTGGCTCTTCCTGCTTCGCCCCCCCCGACCGCGGGGGGGGGACTCGGGGAGAAGGTAACTTTTGTCTCCAGGGGCCCGGGGTCTCTGCTCCAGCCTGCTCCTGCTGTCTGCTTCTCCTTTGCACACCGCGCTCGTTTCATCCGCCCGGGTCGCTCCAACTCCACGTGCACCCGCGCACACTGCAGAAGAGTTAGTTTAGCTCTGAGTATCTAGTGAATGTGCAGTGGACGTTTGTGCAGATATAAATGCTGCCGCTCCTCCAGACCAACAGAGGTTTCCCTCTCTTTGAAGTGACGGGGGCCCCCACGAGTTACGTTACATCCCGACCGGTGTCGGGGTCTCCCCCCCCCCCCTTCCCTCCCTCGGGAGGCTGAAGCAGAAGAGCCAACACTAGGATCAGCATTGATTCATGGAGAGACCCTCGTCTGGTCAGCTAACATTCTGCCAAGCATGAAATATAAATGATATTGTTGTTAGCTGACGTGTGTCCCTCATGTTTAGACCGGTGCTCGTTCATGTCTATGTAGAGCGAGCATAAGCCGAGTGCAGCAACATGACGCTGACTTTTGTTGACATTTTGGCCACATGTCGCTGTTAACAAGCAATTTCTGATTCTTACATATAGTCCCTTTAAGCACATAGCCCGTCCAGCGAGACGCGTCGGCTCACAAAAATGTCAAGCTGTCGAAGTAGGAGATCTAGTTCTAAAATGAAACCAATTCCAGAGGCTCCCTTTTTCACTTAAAAGTTTTCACAAGTAATTTTGGTGGATTGTTTAGACAGAATAACAGAAAGTTTATGAGCAGGCCGCCATGTTGTTTCCTGTTTGAAACGGGGAGCAGAAAACCAGGAACCAATCAGGTGCATTCCACGTCACCGCTTGACCCATAACACATATATACATAGATGTCACATTGACCTCTGGATCGTATGTCAACGTTGGCGTATGTATATATGTCTAGGGTTGAATGGCCTTGAGTGGAGCAGGGCGTCCCCTAGTGTCCTCCAGGACCTGCTGAGACTTTTGGATTTTATGTATTAAAACAACAAACAGTGTTTTCAGACATGGAGACGTCAGCAGACAGATGTAGAGTCTTACTTTTTACAGTGTTGGTCTGACCGGGTGGCTGCAGTCCAGCTCTTGTTTGGATCTTTCTCCAATGGGACAGGAGGGTCTCCCGATGAACAAGGTGTTTAGGTATGCATCCTGCAGAACCGTGTCCACAGCTGGTAAACTGGATCCTTCAGGACGTCCTGACACAAAGCACAGCGGGACAGCTGCTCCTCCACAAAACATCAGTCCTCTTCCCCTTCCTGTGAAGACATGTCTTTATTACTAAAATGATTTTTGATTGGGCCCACACCGTCTCAAAGCTCAGATGGTCACAGGGAACAGTTAAAGTTTGGTACTTTTCTGTTTGAATTCAGCATTCAGTCTGTGATGACAGTGTTCCTTTATTTTAACTCTCCTGCTTTCATAAACACTAATGAGCTGAATTTTACTATCTGCTGTCTTATTAAACCCCTTAACAATCAGACGGACGATATTCTGTCTTTCAGAGGTTGTAGCAGCTCAGTTTTTAAAACTAGAGTGAAGATACTGGTAACATATGAAACTAGAAAACCCGAGGAATCCATTGGTACCAACCAGGTCATGCTGGCTTGTCTGAAGAATGCTCTGACCTCCAGATATGTGAAAAAATGGGTTCTATGGGGTTTTATGGGGTTTTATGGGATCTATGGGTACCCACGAGTCTCCCCTTTACAGACATGCCCACTTTATGATAATCACATGTCATAGTCAAGTCAGCACACTGACAGCTGTTGTTGCACGTTGGGTTTCAGAGGGTTTCCCCCTCCGTCGGTTTTAACTGAGGTTAGAAGTGGCTAAAAGTGTGGTAGACCAGCAGTCTAAGACACACAGTGTGTAACACTGGGGTCTCTGGTTCAAATCCAGATGTTTAACTTTATTTTTTTGTCATTCTGTTTTCTGTCACTTCTACTGTCAACTATCAAATGAAGGCATGAATGTAATTCAAATATTCTAAAAAAAAAAACATTACTGCCCCTTTTTTATGAGCAGATAACTTTAACATCATTACTGCCCGGGAAGTTTGTTCTTGACCTTAAGGGAAAAACATATGGTGGGGAAAATCGAAGGTCAAAGGTTGACTTACTAATGATCCAAAACTTTCAAATGCAAGCTCTGAATCATGAGTAAGTGAGCTTAAATTCCCTTTAACATATTTTACATAAGTAGTTAGTTAAAGAACAAACTCAAACCGTCAACACGCGTTAGTTCAGATCAGAAAACACACAATAGCACAAACTAACTAACCGATGGATGCAGCGGTAGACCAGCAACTCCTGTGTTCTGAGAGGGAAAGTTACTGTTTTTGTGAATGGAGTCTGGTGGCTCTGAAGACAGTGATATAAAGGCTTCAGTTCCCCGCAAAAGGGCTGTCTGATGGCGAGGTAAAGCAGAAAAATTTCTAAAAATAGCGTAAACTTCAACGAATATTTTTTTTTTTTTTTTTGTGGCTAAAATATGTTTTTTTTGCTGCTCCGTCCACAGCCGCTTTACCTCGCCTTCAGACAGCCCTTTCTGACGGGGGAAATGAAGCTGTTAATCGTCTCTTCAAAGCCACCAACTCCATTCACAAAAGCAGTAATTTTACCCCCCAAACAGGGAGTATACGTACAACCCCACTTCAAAAAGCTGTCATAACAGCTGATTTTAGGAGAAGTCAAACCAACACAGTATTTTTAAGATAAATGTGAGAAAAAATTACAGATTTGAAGCACATTCTTTCGATTTACCGATTACAGCGACTTCAACGTTCGGGCAGAAATATGAATATTTTCTTGAAGTGTAAATTGTGAAATGGAGGTTCTCAGGTGTTTTGTTTGAAAATACAATCAGTAGTTTGTGGTTATAAAACCCAGACTAAGATCCATCTTAGTTTGAAACAGTATCTGCACTAATAGTTCTGCATCAGGAAAAAAATCTTTTAGCAGAACATTAGTCTTCATCCTCAATGCTTCATCATCCATCAGGGCAGCTTACAGTAAAAACAGTCTCTTACTTTGACTCTGAGGGTTCAGGTTCATTACTGAAGTATGGAGGGCTTATCATGGACCAGTCACTCTTCATAGACAGACAGCTGGGTACTGGAGACTCTGCTCTCGGTCTGTACTGAACTCTGCAAACACCAAGATGATTTTATTAACATCACATGAATCCTTGATAAATTTTCTGATGACAAAGACATTTCAGTAGCTCTAAATACACAAACTACTGCTACTGTCAATAATTTGGTTTTAAAAATTTTTATTACTCCTCTTAGATTACAGTTTTTCTGGCTGACTGACAGCTGTCACAGATACGAAGAGGAAGAATGTACAAATTAATTCTCTTTATGTCACGAAAAGTGTGTTAACTTCAGTTAGTAATACATTTTAGTAGAAATTTAATATACAAACACACAAACATCAAAATCATGGCATTGGCTGGCATCATTTTGTTTTTATATCAATCTGTATGTTCCCAGACGGTTAATTCTCTTTTTGTCAAGAAAGTTTTTTCAGCTTCAGTTAGCAAATACATTTTTGTAGAAATTTTAAAATTGAAACACAAAATCAACAGAAAACAGTATTGGTAGAGGAAAGTGAAAATAGTCCTATAAATGAGTTAGTAGCAGCTCTCTTACTTTGACTCTCCATTACTGAAGTCTGGAGGATCATCATCAGACTGATCACTCTTCATAGACAGACAGCCTTACTGGAGACTCTGCTCTTCCTCCTCTTCCTCCACCCAACCACTCATCTTCTGATCTGAAGTCAGTCTGAGAGGGGAAACATTAACACTGACTGGAACATGTAAAGGAAACAAGTTTGTACAAGTCACAGGCGACTGAGAGAACAGGAAGTAACACACACACACACACACACACACACACACACACACACACAACACACACACACACACACACAGAACAATAAAACCCCCTGGGTTGTTTTCTTGGGGTTAGTTCATTCTAAAATTTCTCTCCTCTACAGTCCACAGGGAGGAAACTGCCAGAGAGTTTGACAGTAAAATAATTTGGATTTACACTCACCCTGCTTCAATCTTCAGACGTCACTCCTCTGTTTCCCTTAATCAAAATGGAGTCTGAACTGACAAACTGAACTCTTTTACTTTCAGAGTTCCCTACCTGCAGCTTCTCAGCAGCCTGGGTCACCTGGTCAGTGTGGCTCCTCCGCTCCATTTACAGGAAATCAGCTGAGTTCATCTGTGACTGTGTGTGTGTGTGTGTGTGTGTGGTGTGTGTGTGTGTGTGTGTGTGTGTGTGTTCACAGCACATTTAACATGATGTTTCATAAGAATCTCTCTTGGCTTGAAAAGGCTGAATTAACCCTCTGAGACCCCAACAGACCAGTTTTAGGGGGTACAGGGGGGCTTTAAGGGGGGGTACAGGGGGGCTTTAGGGGGGGTACAGGGGTCTTTAGGGGGGGGGACAGGGGGTCTTTAGGGGGGGGGCCAGGGGTCTTTAGGGGGGGTACAGGGGGTCTTTAGTGGGGGGTCCGGGGTCTTTTGGGGGGGGACAGGGGGTCTTTAGGGGGGGACAGGGGGTCTTTTGGGGGTCCAGGGGGGCTTTAGGGGGGACAGGGGGGCTTTTGGGGGAGAAAAGCAGGTCAACATTAGATGTCCCTCATCTGAAAGTCTCTCCAAGGAGAAGTCTGGTTGTTAAAAACTGGCGAGGTGACGTGTTCCGGGAAAACAGCGGGGGAATAGAGGAACACACCATGGTGGAAACCAGGTTTTGTTGTTTTGGGACAGAAAGCGTAGCTTAGTGTTCACATCAAAAGATGTTCAATGTCATGGCTGAATATTTAGATGATTTCCCCTGTGTGGAGGAGCTCTTTAGTTCGATGGCCGCCGTATTTATTGAGCCAGAGTACACGGGGATTCAGACACCCTGCAATAATAGAATACAAGTATAAGTAGAAATGGAAATACTCAAGGAAAGTGCAAGTATTTGTTATTTAAAAACACTGCACTCAGATCAGTTAAAGCAGCACCTCAGTGAGCGGGTTTTTTTCAAAGACTTCAGAGCTGGAAGGGTGTCGCTAGGTGACTCACTCCTGAAAAACACCCCCTCTCTGTATTAGTACGCTTTTCTTTATGTCTTTTGTCTTGTATTGTTACTGTGTCATATTTACCCAGAGTGTGTAAAATGTCCATGATGAGGGGGTGGAAAGCAGGGAAGAACTCCTCATGCTGCTTCTCTTTGACGATGATACTGAGAAACAACAGCAGTTTATATCATCACTGTAGCCTGCAGATAAAAGGTGATATTCTGAACAACATGTGAATGCTCTGTGTGTGTGTGTGTTGGGGAACCCGTCAAATCAGCATCTCCCACAACTGTGGAATCCGACTGTGGGATTGGTCACAACAGCACTGATGTCATTCAACAGCTGGAATTCAGCAAAAGAAATGATGAAAGGGCCCGAAGCCCAGAGAGAAGACTTAGTGGAACTAATGATATGCTTACATGGTGATAGTGTTCACACAGACTGGCCTCCCTGGCCGGCACTGATGTTCTCACTGATCTCAGTTCTGTTGTCTTTTTTAGGCAATCTGCAAAGACGGTTGGTTCTGTACTGAGATTATTTACGCCTCAACTCTTTGTGGGATTTAGTGAAGCGTAGTCTGCATAGACAGCTGTTTCAATATCCCGCTGAATATGTGTGTTGAATTTTTTACCTGTATCTACATTGATTGACTCCCATCTGTTTCACTACTCAGATTCCCCCCACTCGCTACGGTGGGCGGGGAAAAAAACAAAGAATCAATACACACACTGATTTTTTGCCCTACGAGCCTCCAACGTCTTGCTTAGTCTCACTTCCAGTGGAGATTCCCTGCCAGGCTTTCACACCAGGGCTCAGACCTGGATCCAACTACACTTGATCCTAAAATCCAGTTTGTTTGATTAGAGGGGGCGCTCTGTACCGTACCCGGGGACGGTCCATCGATCCGTCTGGGTCCAAAGGTGGTCTTGTGTACGGTTCAGGTGTCTCCGGGATACGGGTTTACATCAGGTGTGAAAGCCGACTGCACCAAAACAAGGAAGTGGACCGCTATTTAGAATGTGACGTGAAACTATTCGACTGTCCCGGTCCAACGGACGGCGAGTAGTCTGTCTCCTCCCCCCAAACTGATGATAGACAGATCTGTCCACCGGCTTAGTAAAGGTTTTGGGCAGTGCTTCCTGACATTCAAGGGGGTTTAAATCACAAGAAAGGTGTTTCTAGCAACCAATAACAAAAAAAGCTTTTTGAAAACAGTGAATGAACAAACACGAGTGAATGAAGAAAGAACTTCAATGGGCTCTATACAGAAGTGGACATTTTGGCCGTCGCCATCTTGGTTTTTTGAAACCAGAGGGTTGGGGGTGTGGAAGAGCGAGGTCCAGCGGGCCAGGTACCGTTACATAACAAACGCCAATTTCCAAATAACGCTAGCGCTAGCTAGCTTGGGTTTGCAAGGGCATCCAAATTTACAATAACTATTTTACTAGTGAAAAACAGGCTTGTTTGTTCAGTTTCTGCTTTTTTCCACACAAAAACTTTCACACCTCAGACAACAGGAAACTTTTTTCTTTTTTTTTTTTCACATATTTAGACTTTTTTTAATTTCCATAATTTCCACTCAGGTTGTAAATGCGTTAATTGCAAAAGTGCATAAAACAGTTTGGGTGGAAAAAAACTCACTGTCGCATTGTTTGCTAAAAAAGCGACACAAATTAAAAACCAAATATTGTAATTACCTGCCCATTACCTGTTCTTGTAAATAACAAACAAAATGTGATGCTGATTATGAACCGTTTGGACAATCAGAGTCCCAAAAGTTTTTTTTTTTTTTGGCCGAGACCAGAGACAGAAAAAAGATCCTTTAAAAAACTATCCTTGTTCAGAATTTAATTGTGGTCACCGATTTTTTTTAATTTTTTGCTAAACTTTTTGATTTGGGGCAGAAAAATGTCTCCAAATAAGGATGATTCATAATTGTTTTCTAATTGGTTATTAAACTTTGTAAAACATGTCAGTAATGGCTCAGTTTGAACTGATTTAGAGAAGTGGGGGAACTGGTTTGGGTTTTTATACAGACTTTCAGCTGCGGGCAAGTAGTGGTTTGTTTAAACAAACTACTTTTTGGTGTGAAATGGGATGCTCACTAAACCGTCACATATGTCAGGTGGTTTGGAGTAGCTCTTGTTTCTAATGAAGTAATCTAACTAGATAGTATCCTCACTGTTGTCTTGTCTTTAACCCCCATCAATTAAGCTTCAGTGAGCTATAAAAGGGGTCAGTGGGTTCTGAGTTGAATAAGACGCAGAGTCGGCTGTTGAAATTGCTTGCAGATGTGTTGCAGCTGTTGTCGTTGGTCTCGACGGGGGGGGATGTCCCAGGGAAAAGGGGGGGATTGAGTCTAATTTAGTGAGGTCCGGGGCAGTGACTCCATCTGAAGGTGTGTCTCTTCGCAAAGCCTCAGTTCTCACACAGGGTCTTGTCAGACTCTAAATGAAAGGGACATTTTTTATGATTTTTGAAACCATTGTGTCCGCACTTGAAATTCTGTCACAGTTCACTTGTTCAAAATGAAAAAAAACCATGTAATTGATGGCTTTCAACAGTGTACATAACGCGGACCACACACACCAATAAGGTACAATCATATTTTGTGTCAACAATAATATTTTATATCTAGGTCTTTGGCCAAATTTCCCATTTGGGATGATAAAGACTGAACTGAATAGTGCTAAAGTCCGCTCCTTTTCTTCACTTCATAAAAAGGTTTCCCATTATTTACATTTTTTTCCCCCTTCTGTTCCATTTCTGTTCAACTCCACTGTGTTTCTGCTTGCAGCTTTCTAGTTGATTAGGGGGTATAAAAGCTATTTCAATAAAACCATCTTATCAACCACGCCCCCTCCTCATTCTTTGTGTTCCAGTCCAATGATATATATAAATTAGGGCTGTCAAATTTATTCAAAAATTTAATTTCGATTAATCGCAAATTAATCACATTTTTTTATCTGTTCAAAATGTACCTTAAAGGGAGATTTGTCAAGTATTTAAAACTCATAGAAATCAACAACTTTGCCTTTGCCCTGATCAAAACCTCAAACATTACAACAAAAGCTTTTGATTGTATAATCCACGATTATTGCCAAGTTACATCCAAAAACAGTGATGATGGTCGTCATTAGTGATGACTCACCATGTCTGTGTTTGATTTATCCTTCGAGTTCTTCACCCACAGTGGTGCAAATATGGAAACAATGCTCTCTCCCTCTCTCTCTCTTCTCTCTCTCTCTCTCTCTCTCTCTCTCTCCTCCCCCTCTCACATACAGAGGTATATCAGCCTTTCTCCATCTGCTTCTATACTTCTTACGCTGGGTTTTGGGTGTAAAGGCAAAAAAAAACTTGTTAAGGGAAAAAATCATGTTTTGGGTTACAATAACTCCAGTCTCCGGGGACAATGGGTGTTTTGTGTCCCCGTCCACGTCCCCAACATCCCGACTTTCCCTTCGCTCCTGTCATAATTACTAAGGCACAGAGGGCGCTGTCCATCTCTGGATGATTCGACGAAAAACGCCATTTAATAGCCTGCAACAGCTAATGGGTGCCTACGACGAACAAACAGACCCAGTCAAGCAAAAGGTAAAAAAAAAAAAGTTTTTTTTTGGTGGGGCCTTTCCATAATGTTGTTATAAAACAATCTGACCTGTCAGTGGGAAAAAAAAAACACTTTTAGTGGACTACATTGACGGTTAGGAATGCAAACCCAACGATTAATTGCGCCCGTTTAGTGCTGCCATCGCAGCGTACTCCCCCAATACTGAAACAGTTTCACCATTACTGCCCCCCTTAGTCACAAAAACTGGGAAAAAAACGGTCCAGGTTGAAAAAAACCAAAGTAAAGAAGATCTACAGTAAGATCTTACGTTGGTCTGATATAAATAAGTAAATTTAGGGGGTCAGATCAGAGAAACTCCACACCCGCATTATTATGCTCAAAAAAAACTCTTAGCACGATTTTTCACCAAATGACCCAAAAATGAAGGGCAAAATTGCGGGATTTTTTCTGGCTGCCCAGTGGTACAACAAATATAATATCTGTGTGTGGGAATTGATCAGATTTTGAAGGTAAAAGCAGCGGCAGATACCCAGCTTGCCTGGGTCTGCACATCTGGCAGTGTCTGCAGATGGGGAGATGGTGTCACTAGTGACTCCTGCTGGTTGGTTAGGGTATCTGCTTTATGGGGAAAATATTCACAAATGCATTTCACCTCCCGGTGTGTCTCTTCACTGGGGGGGGGCTTTAGTGACACTCCTAAGAAGCTTAAATCACATTCAACACAGGCACTGTTGCCGAAAAACATAATGTGGCTTCCTACGACATAACATAAATATAATCTTTATTCTGTTTACACAATTTTAGAGAGTTAGTTCCATAAAATGTAACAGCCTCTTGTATGAGAAACACTTTGATAAGGAGGCCAGAACACAGCTGTAATATCAGGACCAACAACCAACAGTAACCAACAGGACACATCAGATAAACGTTTCATCTAACAGCCCAACTTCGCTCCGCTTCGCTGAGACCGACAACAAATCCATTGCAGAGGAACTTGTGTCTCGTCTAGGGTTACACTAAAGTATCGGTCAGCTAATACACAGTATATCAGGCTGAAATACTACTATATCATACATACATACTTACATACACGCCATCCACTTTCAATATGATGGAGACTCTGTCCCAATCCTAAAAACCCGATAAAAACTTTAATGTGATTTAGTGAGTATAAATTGTTCAGTTAGCTTCCATACAAAGATACTCAGTGGTATATGAAGACAGACTGGTCTTCATGGTTCTCACCGTCCTGTGCCGAGAGCGTTTGTTCATTTATATTTATTTATACCGTATAAATAAGTCACCAGAGTGGAAATGATGGACCGGTTATTTATTGGGACTTTTCTCTCAGTGTCCCTCAGCTGAGGAGAGAATATAGTCCGACAGTTGAACTGTGTAGAAAGTGTCAGTCTTGCCAGTCTTGTCAGTATTGTGTGGATGTCTATGTAGAGAACAGCGGGCCAGTAGACGCAGCGGTGAAGACAGGGCCAGTGTAGAGTCCTGGTCCATCAACAGGAACCTAGAAGGGACAAAATAAAGCACATTTGCATAGAAACAGGCATTGAATTAATCTGTTATTTAATATTAATCTGATATTTCACAGCATTTCAGGCTTCCTTCCATCTAACTTTTCGCTTCAGCTCTGCTCTAACTAGCTTAGTTTGTGTTACTCGGTGACATCACCACGTTACAGAAGCAAAGGCGGGACTTCAATCAAGGCGTTTCAGGCCGTTCAGGAGCAGCGTTTCTGAGGGGGGGGGGGGGGGGACTCCCTTTGTCCGGGACTTTGGGCTTTATAACTTTGCAGACCTTTTACATGCACAAACTATATAACACACTGAAGGAAAGGGGAAAAAGCACAGAAGCATAATAGGTCCTCTTTAATGACATTAAAGAAGTATTTAATATGTGTACGCAGTACTTTCTGTATGTACTGTATATTAAAATGCTTGCTCTTGGATCTGACGACATGGGAACATCCAAACAGAGACAATACATGCAGGTTAAAATAAAGTGAAACTCGCCAACTGCTTGTATTCTTATTTCCAGTATTACCTCTCCCAGAGCCTGCAGTGCAACTGTAGCTGCCATGGCCTTGGCATGTTTCTTATTGGGACTAGCTGTCGGGGGTTGGTAGTCCACGCCGTTCACCGTGACCTGGAGACAACACATAGACCATCAAAAGTCAGAATCCAACCATCAGAGGATACAACAAAGGCCTTGAAAAGGACATTTCAACAAAGGTCAAAGTAGCAGACAGAAGAAAAATACGTCTGTCAATCGATTAAAATATTTAATCGTAACTTAATCACACATTTTTATCTGTTCTAAATGTACCTTAAAGAGAGATTTGTCAAGTATTTACTACTCTTGTTAACATGGGAGTGGACAAATATGCTGCTTTATGCAAATGTATGTATATATATTTATTATTGTAAATCAGTTAACAACACAAAACAATGACAGATATTGTCCAGAAACCTCCAGGTACTGCATTAGCAAGTTTTCTTTAACTCATAGCACTTAGCCATTGATTTATGCTTAGGGGAGTTTA
>CAKAOJ020001797.1:0-28361 GCA_916701645.2 Sebastolobus alascanus
GCAAAGTATTAATGTGTTTTTGATACCTTCACCTTTTTTGCATTAAATCATACCGGAATGTTTGCTGAAATTGATTGGATGTGGCACAGTCCTACCTAGAAACATTTCCACCAGCCGCCACTGTCCTGATGATGAACTCATGTTGGAACTGTTCTGAGTCCAGTTTGAATCACTGAATTGTTGTTTCATCTCTCCAGACTCTGTCAGGCTGGTGAATGGGAAGAGTCTGTGCTCAGGCAGACTGGAGGTGAAGACTAACCAGTCCAACCAGTCCAACCAGTCGTGGTCCTCAGTGTGTGAAGCTGACTTTGACCAGCAGGATGCAGAGGTGGTCTGTAGGCAGCTTGGCTGTGGGGCTCCTTCAGTCCTCCAGGGGGTGATCTATGGAGAAGTGGAGGATCCAATGTGGACCAAAGAGTTCCAGTGTGGAGGAAATGAGTCTGCTCTCCTGGACTGTAGAAGCTCAGACTCAGAGAGAAACACCTGCTCACCTGGCAAAGCTGTTGGACTCACCTGCTCAGGTAGAAGAGGAGCTGCAGCTCTGATCTGGTTCATTTCTGTTCGAATGAAACTCACTTTATTCTTTTACTGATGACTCTCTTGTTTCTGTTCAGAGTCTGTCAGGTTGGTGGGAGGAGACAGTCGCTGTGCAGGAACACTGGAGCTGAAACATCAGGGAGACTGGAGACCAGTGAGTGACTCTGACTGGACCCTGAAGACAGCAGCTGCTGCCTGCAGAGAGTCAGACTGTGGCTCTGCTGTTTCTGTAGAACAGAGAAAGGAGTCCTCACGGAGATCTGTGTGGAGGATCAGCTCTGACTGTGTTCAGTCTGGATCTGCTCTGAGGGAGTGTGCCATATCAGGTTCCTTTAACTCCATCCTGAATCTCACTTGCTCAGGTAAGCCCATCAGTGACATCATCTATGACATCATCTATGACATCATCTATGACAGTAATGTTTCCAGTATGTTCCTTCCTCTGTCACAGTGACAGTCGGTGGTTTCCATTGGACTGAACTGTAAAGTTATCCAGGACAATGACATCCTAAAGTGTAGAGAACTGTATGACGAGCTATTTTAACATTTAATAGATCAGCTTGAATATACAGAATTAACATTAGAGATATCTACAACTACATTTTGAATAGTCGTAATTACATTGTGACTAGTCAGAGTTCTTATTCCAGATATCTATAACCTCATTGTGACTAGTCAAAACGACAGTTAGAGATATAAGTAATTCAGTTCTGACTATCCTAAATAACAGTTACAGATATATCAAACCTCATTATGACTAGTCAGAGTCGTTGTCATGACGTTGCTCATCAAGGCTTCCATTGGATATCGGCTCAACAAAGCATCTGAACAGTGTCAGCAGAAGCTTTTGCTAACTTGTATATTTCGGTAAAGTGTGAAAGATATGCACAGATTAAAACTTCCCGGATCAATAACTCATAAGAGAAACATAGTTAAAACACCAACGAGGGCTCTTTCTAACCGTAGTAAGGGAGTTGAGGCAACAGGCTTTTAACAAAATGAGACCTCCTCCTCTCGGAGCCGTCATTTTAAAGCCACATCAATTAAATATGACGTGTGGCACATTGTCACGCCTCTTTGATACGTCACAGGTGTCTCTGTTCACAGTTCTATTTCATTAATTTGTGTGTCATTTTAACTGAATTCTATATTCACCCAGCAGCAGCTCATTTTATATGAATGTTCCCTTTAAACAAGAAGGCTGGATTTATTATATTACATTAGGTCTGTGTATTGGCAAGAATCTGCCGATACGATACGTTTCATGATACAGGAGTCACGATTCAGTATATCGCCATATATTGTAATTTTATTTTATTTAATTTTAGAAAAACTGTCATAGTATAAAGAACACAACACCATATGCATAAAATCTGAGTAAAAAAAGTTACTTTTTTATGCAATTTACATTTATAACAGTCCCTGTAACATCCAACATCATAGCACTACGCTGGCTAACACTTCATTTTACAGCTCCGCAACTTTCATGGTAATTAGGTGATAATTAGCAAGTAACCTATTGGAAATTTATTTGGAATTAATGCCAAATTACCCCAATATTTACCTCAAAATCTATCTAAAATGACTTTATTATAAACATTATTTAATAATTCTACCCTAAAATATCATCTAGTGGTTGAAATCGGGCCCTGAGGCTTGAGAAGAGGCTGTGTGCTGCTCTTCATCGGAGGTGGAAAACCAAAACTAATAGAAGACACTTCTGATCACCATGGTGACTGATTGTCTACACAGATGTAACCTGGTAGCTGATGTCATGATTCAGGGAGGTTTTTAAGACATTTAAAACAAGTTAAAAATCTAACTCCTCTGTTTTGATCCTGTCCCTCCCTAACTACATATTGTGAATCTGTATATAATACACTCTTTCAGGTGGCTCTATCCCTCTTCAGCCTTCACCTGACGCTTCTTTATTCACCGTCAAACTATTAGTGCATCGTTTTGAAATGCCACTCCAGATTGACCTTCTTTGGTAAAGCCATGTTCACATTGCAGATAAGACAGACAGAGTTAGAATATGAGGAAACAAAAAGATAATCCTTCCCCCAGTATGAATATAATGATATGGTTTTGATCTTTTGGCTTTTAATAGTTGTGTTTTGAGCTAACTTAACTAATCGATGGCATGGAGCGCTCTAAACTTCTCCAGTTAGTCACTGTCAATGAGCAGTGAAAAGATGTGTCCTGATGATGAACTCATGTTGGAACTGTTCTGAGTCCAGTTTGAATCACTGAATTGTTGTTTCATCTCTCCAGACTCTGTCAGACTGGTGAATGGGACTAGTCTGTGCTCAGGCAGACTGGAGGTGAAGACTAACCAGTCCAACCAGTCCAACCAGTCGTGGTCCTCAGTGTGTGAAGCTGACTTTGACCAGCAGGATGCAGAGGTGGTCTGTAGGCAGCTTGGCTGTGGGGCTCCTTCAGTCCTCCAGGGGGTGATCTATGGAGAAGTGAAGGATCCAATGTGGACCAAAGAGTTCCAGTGTGGAGGAAATGAGTCTGCTCTCCTGGACTGTAGAAGCTCAGACTCAGAGAGAAACACCTGCTCACCTGGCAAAGCTGTTGGACTCACCTGCTCAGGTAGAAGAGGAGCTGCAGCTCTGATCTGGTTCATTTCTGTTCTAATGAAACTCACTTTATTCTTTTACTGATGACTCTCTTGTTTCTGTTCAGAGCCTGATGATGTCAGGTTGGTGGGAGGAGACAGTCGCTGTGCAGGAACACTGGAGGTGAAACATCAGGGAGACTGGAGACCAGTGAGTTACTCTGTCTGGACCCTGAAGGAAGCAGCTGCTGTCTGCAGAGATTTAGACTGTGGCTCTGCTGTTTCTGTAGAACAGAGAAAGGAGTCCTCATGGAGATCTGTGTGGAGGATCATCAGGTCTGACTGTGTTCAGTCTGGATCTGCTCTGAGGGAGTGTGCAACATCAGATTACGATTACTCCATCCTGGATCTCACCTGCTCAGGTAAGCCCATCAGTGACATCATCTATAACATCATCTATGACAGTAATGTTTCCAGTATGTTCCTTCCTCCGTCACAGTGACAGTCGGTGGTTTCCATTGGACTGAACTGTAAAGTTATCCAGGACAATGACATCCTAAAGTGTAGAGAACTGTATGACGAGCTGTTTTAACATTTAATAGCTCAGCTTGAATATACAGAATTAACATTAGAGATATCTACAACTACATTTTGAATAGTCGTAATTACATTGTGACTAGTCAGAGTTCTTATTCCAGATATCTATAATGTCATTGTGACTAGTCAGATTTCTTATTCCAGATATCTATAACCTCATTGTGACTAGTCAGAGTTCTTATTCCAGATATCTATAACCTCATTGTGACTAGTCAAAACGACAGTTAGAGATATCTGTAATTCAGTTCTGACTATCCTAAATAACAGTTACAGATATCTATAACATCATTATGACTAGTCAGAATTAAATTGTAGATATCTGAAACTGGAATTACGACTAGTCAGAATTCAGTTGTGGATATCCGTAATGAGAAACCCCATACAGATGAATAGGAAAAGTAGTTTCAATCGTACTAGTGAAAATGTAATTTCAGATATCTAGAATTAGAGTTATGACTAGTCTAAATGTAATTACAGATATCTAGAATTAGAGTTATGGCTATAGTCTAAACAACGTTGCAGATATCTCTGATGAATCTCCTGTCTAGTTATTAAATGTTAAAACAGCTTGCCATAGAAGTGGGCTTGTTTCTGAAAGCTTCAAACTCTCCACAGACTGCTGAGCTTCACCTGACAGGACACAGCTGTCTGTCTGTAGGCCTTTCCCATTTCACAGTTTCTACATCCTCCATTCTTTTCCTTGCCTCCTCTCCTCGCGTCTTAGTCCCGCCCACGAGAGATGCGAGCTGAGGAGGCGAGGAAGAGACGCGAGGAGAGAGGAGATGAGGCAACAGGCTTTTAACAAAATGAGACCTCCTCCTCTCGGAGCCGTCATTTTAAAGCCACATCAATTAAATATGACGTGTGGCACATTGTCACGCCTCTTTGATACGTCACAGGTGTCTCTGTTCACAGTTCTGTTTCATCAATTTGTGTGTTATTTTAACTGAATTCTATATTCACCCAGCAGCAGCTCATTTTATATGAATGTTCCCTTTAAACAAGAAGGCTGGATTTATTATTTTACATTAGGGCTGTGTATTGGCAAGAATCTGGCGATACGACACGTATCATGATACAGGGGTCACGATTCAGTATATCGCCAAATATTGTGATTTTATTTTATTTAATTTTAGAAAAACTGTCATAGTATAAAGAACACAACACCATGTCCCTGTAACATCCAACATCATAGCACTACGTTGGCTAACACTTCATTTTACAGCTCCGCAACTTTCATGGTAATTAGGTGATAATTAGCAAGTAACCTATTGGAAATTTATTTGGAATTACTGCCAAATTACCCCAATATTTACCTCAAAATCTATCTGAAATGATTTTATTATAAACATTATTTAATAATTCTACCCTAAAATATCATCTAGTGGTTGAAATCGGGCCCTGAGGCTTGAGAAGAGGCTGTGTGCTGCTCTTCATCGGAGGTGGAAAACCAAAACTAATAGAAGACACTTCTGATCACCATGGTGACTGATTGTCTACACAGATGTAACCTGGTAGCTGATGTCATGATTCAGGGAGGTTTTTAAGACATTTAAAACAAGTTAAAAATCTAATTCCTCTGTTTTGGTCCTGTCCCTCCCTAACTACATATTGTGAATCTGTATATAATGTCACGGTCTAACTGTCTCATAAGTTACGTCATAAGGATGGGCTATTGTGATTGGCTGCTGAGGTTTAGGGGCGGGCCTAGTTGGTGAGCAGGAAGTTATTTGAGTAACTCGCGGGGGAGCGAGAGGAGGCCACACAGCAACGCCGGAGAGACCGACCTGAACGCCACCAGCGAGGACCTTGGCGTGGTGTGTTCGGGGGGTGAGAAGTGAAGGCCACCCTGAGAAGACTGACAAAGTGACCGTGACTGAACAATGCCCCTTAACGTTTGTATAGTCAAGTTTGTTAACGTTTTCGTCGTGTACGTCTCGTCTTAACGAGACCCACCTGAACTTCAAGGCCGACCGTCGGCCCACCACTGCTTGGGCTCTCCCTAGAGCCGCTCAGACGAACCGGCAACGGGACTGAGGGGGAGTCGGGAGCTGGCCGAGCAACTCCAAACAGCGAGCTGTAGTGAGCGGAGCCCAGGTAGGCTAGCCCACACTACATGCTGCAGCAGGTACGACCAATAGCCCACTCCTTCTTAACATGCTCACGGCTGACTCAGCTTTGTAAGTTACCCCTAGAGAGCCGTATGTGAGTAAGGACAGACCCTTATCGAGGCAAAGTGAGTTTGACCGAGTTTGACCGTGACAATAATACACTCTTTCAGGTGGCTCTATCCCTCTTCAGCCTTCACCTGACGCTTCTTTATTCACCGTCAAACTATTAGTGCAACGTTTTGAAATGCCGCTCCAAATTGACCTTCTTTGGTAAAGCCATGTTCACATTGAAGATAAGACAGACAGAGTTAGAATATGAGGAAACAAAAAGATAATCCTTCTCCCAGTCTGAATATAAATGATATGGTTTTGATCTTTTGGCTTTTAATATTTGTGTTTTGAGCTAACTTAGCTAATCGATGGCATGGAGCGCTCTAAACTTCTCCAGTTAGTCACTGTCAATGAGCAGTGAAAAGATGTGTCCTGATCAGTGGCGGCCGGCCAATAGAGGGCGCCGCCCTCCCTGAGTCACACACAAAAAAACATTACTACTACTACTAATAATTATAATAAATTATACAAATTGTCAATATGTGTGTGTTTTAAATATGGAATTCACCCAGTAATTTGTGTAAAATATGACAGAAAATCATCTGTGCAAAATATATGGTTTTCCCGCTCGTCCCTGACTCCCCTCTGCTGTCTGTATGTCTGAAGTTCAGCTCACAGCAGGCGGGTCTGTGTAGCAGCTTAGCCAATAGCCGATTCAAGCTCTGAACGTATGACATTAAATTCAGCCAATCAGCGTCCTCAAATCTAATACGAGAGGGGCGATTATAGCCAGCTACTGCTAAAGTCAGGACTGCTCTCTGAGGTCTCTAGAGGAGCCATTTTAACTATTACAATGGTGAGCGGGACCGCTACTGCGAGACCGAACCCTAACTCAGTAAAATCTGTCCTCCTGGAGCCGTTTGAGAGAAGAACTTTGGAGGATAAACTACAGGTGAAGGAGCCGGGCCCAGATCAACCCGACCTGGTAATAAAACAGCAGGCTGGTGAAGAAGGGAAGAAGTATATCCGAGGCTTCTGTCGTAGCTGGTACACCAGAAAGACCTGGCTAGCTGGATGCCGTCATGCTTTATTTAGCTTTCCGTGCTTGCTCTTTGAAACGACGGGGACGGATCCAGCATGGACAACAACGGGAGTGAAGGATATAAAGCACCTGTAGGTAAAAGTAAAGAAACACGAGAACACCAGAACACACATGGAAAACTCTGTGAAGCTAGCCGTGCTAGGCCGAGTGAACATCGCTCCGCAGCTGGATGACGACCACAGGACTGCGGTCAGGAAACACAACGATGAGGAGGATAAAAACCGGCACATTTTATCCAAAAAAATCCATTGTGTGAAGTTTTGTGGTGCTTTTGAGTTGGCCCTGCGTGGGCATGACGAGACCGATTCCTCGGTCAACCCTGGTGTTTTCAGGAGGTTGGTGGATTTTGTTGCCTCACTGGACACCGTGCTGGAGGAGCACCTGAAGACCGCCGCCGTTTTTAAAGGCACGTCAAAGACGGTGCAAAACGAGCTGTTAGACTGCATGCTGTCAGTGCTTAGGGATTACATTCTGGAGGAAGTAAAGAGCGCTGATTTGATCGCAAATCAAGCAGACGAGTCGACGGACATTTCCACCCACTGCCAGCTGGTGCTTGTGCTACGCTACATCGATGCCAACAATAACATCCAGGAGCGGTTTTTCAAGTTCATTACTATCCAGAAACTTAATTGAGACCGATAAATTAATAGTATTGTTCTTGTTAACTGTGTTTTATGTAGTATTAATATTTGTGGATTTGTTGTGGTTGTGCCTTTTCAGTAAGGTGAGAGAGTTTTGAAGCAGAAGTTTTGCTGGAGTTTACCATCTCTACACCTCAGAGTACTAGAGTACATGTTTATGTACATTCAGGTGTCTGAATAGCTTCAGGACTTAACAGCAGTTTTCCTAATTGCACTTCATGTTTACTTCCCCTGATCTTTACCTCACTATTGATTTACCAAACAAAGCGAGGTCAATAGGGGCATCACATTAAGTAAACATTTCCTATTACATGTTATATTGTTATATTATATGGTATTACATGTTTATTGTATTATAGTACATGAAGTGGTGGAAGAGGTACTCAGATCTTGTACTTCAGTAAAAGTAGCAATACTACCATGTAGAAATACTCTGTTACAAGTAAGAGTCCTGCATTCAAAAGTAAAAGTGCAAAAATATTAACATCTGAATACTTGAAGTACCAAACATAAAAGTACTCATTATGCAGAATAATTTTTAGTATTGTATTCTAATTGATACCTTAATGTGTTTATCACTTTAATGTTGCAGCTGGTAAAGGTGGAGCTCATTTTAATGACCATATACTGCTGGGTAGTTTAATCTATAATATTACATCATTTATTAGTTGATTATATTTTGTATTAATAATCTGAATCTGTAAAGTAACTAAAGTTGTCAGATAAATGTAGTGGAGTAAAAAGTCTAATATTTCCCTCTGAGATGTAGTTGAGTAGAAGTAGAAAGTAGCAGAACATGGAAATACTCAAGTAAAGTCGAAGTACCTCAAAATTGTACTTAAGTACAGTACTTGAGTAAATGCAACTTAGTTACATTCCACCACTGAGTACATTTTATACTGTTGTTTTTCAAGGCATTATTTACTCTTCCTGTTTGGAATAAAATAATTGTTAAGTATTCAACTGCAAAGTATTAATGTGTTTTTGATACCTTCACCTTTTTTGCATTAAATCATACCGGAATGTTTGCTGAAATTGATTGGATGTGGCACAGTCCTACCTAGAAACATTTCCACCAGCCGCCACTGTCCTGATGATGAACTCATGTTGGAACTGTTCTGAGTCCAGTTTGAATCACTGAATTGTTGTTTCATCTCTCCAGACTCTGTCAGGCTGGTGAATGGGACTAGTCTGTGCTCAGGCAGACTGGAGGTGAAGACTAACCAGTCCAACCAGTCCAACCAGTCGTGGTCCTCAGTGTGTGAAGCTGACTTTGACCAGCAGGATGCAGAGGTGGTCTGTAGGCAGCTTGGCTGTGGGGCTCCTTCAGTCCTCCAGGGGGTGATCTATGGAGAAGTGGAGCATCCAATGTGGACCAAAGAGTTCCAGTGTGGAGGAAATGAGTCTGCTCTCCTGGACTGTAGAAGCTCAGACTCAGAGAGAAACACCTGCTCACCTGGCAAAGCTGTTGGACTCACCTGCTCAGGTAGAAGAGGAGCTGCAGCTCTGATCTGGTTCATTTCTGTTCTAATGAAACTCACTTTATTCTTTTACTGACGACTCCCTTGTTTCTGTTCAGAGCCTGTCAGGTTGGTGGGAGGAGACAGTCGCTGTGCAGGAACACTGGAGGTGAAACATCAGGGAGACTGGAGACCAGTGGAGGGACGTTACTCTGAGTGGACCCTGAAGACAGCAGCTGCTGTCTGCAGGGAGTCAGACTGTGGCTCTGCTGTTTCTGTAGAACAGAGAGAGGAGTCCTCATTGAGATCTGTGTGGTGGATCACGTCTGACTGTGTTCAGTCTGGATCTGCTCTGAGGGAGTGTGCAACACCAGATTCCTCTGACTCCATCCTGAATCTCACCTGCTCAGGTAAGCCCATCAGTGACATCATCTATGACATTATCTATGACAGTAATGTTTCCAGTATGTTCCTTCCTCCGTCACAGTGACAGTCGGTGGTTTCCATTGGACTGAACTGTAGTTATCCAAGACAATGACATCCTAAAGTGTAGAGAACTGTATGACGAGCTGTTTTAACATTTAATAGCTCAGCTTGAATATACAGAATTAACATTAGAGATATCTACAACTACATTTTGAATAGTCGTAATTACATTGTGACTAGTCAGAGTTCTTATTCCAGATATCTATAATGTCATTGTGACTAGTCAGAGTTCTTATTCCAGATATCTATAACCTCATTGTGACTAGTCAAAACGACAGTTAGAGATATCTGTAATTCAGTTCTGACTATCCTAAATAACAGTTACAGATACCTATAACATCATTATGACTAGTCAGAATTAAATTGTAGATATCTGAAACTGGAATTACGACTAGTCAGAATTCAGTTGTGGATATCCGTAATGAGAAACCCCATACACATGAATGGGAAAAGTAGTTTGAATCGTACTAGTCAAAATGTAATTACAGATATCTAGAATTAGAGTTATGACTATAGTCTAAACAACGTTGCAGATATCTCTGATGAATCTCCTGTCTAGTTATTAAATGTTAAAACAGCTTGCCATAGAAGTGGGCTTGTTTCTGAAAGCTTCAAACTCTCCACAGACTGCTGAGCTTCACCTGACAGGACACACCTGTCTGTCTGTAGGCCTTTCCCATTTCACAGTTTCTACATCCTCCATTCCTTTCCTCGCCTCCTCTCCTCGCGTCTTAGTCCCGCCCACGAGAGATGCGAGCTGAGGAGGCGAGGAAGAGACGCGAGGAGAGAGGAGATGAGGCAACAGGCTTTTAACAAAATGAGACCTTCTCGCCTCGGAGCCGTCATTTTAAAGCCACATCAATTAAATATGACGTGTGGCACATTGTCACGCCTCTTTGATACGTCACAGGTGTCTCTGTTCACAGTTCTGTTTCAGCAATTTGTGTATTATTTTAACTAAATTCTGTATTCACCCAGCAGCAGCTTATTTTATATGAATGTTCCTTTTAAACAAGAAGGCTGGATTTATTATATTACATTAGGGCTGTGTTTTGGCAAGAATCTGGCGATACGATACGTTTCATGATACAGGGGTCACGATTCAGTATATCGTGATATATTGTAATTTTATTTTATTTAATTTTAGAAAAACTGTCATAGTATAAAGAACACAACACCATATGCATAAAATCTGAGTAAAAAAGTTACTTTTTTATGCAATTTACATTTATAACAGTCCCTGTAACATCCAACATCATAGCACTACGCTGGCTAACACTTCATTTTACAGCTCCGCAACTTTCATGGTAATTAGGTGATAATTAGCAAGTAACCTATTGGAAATTGATTTGGAATTACTGCCAAATTACCCCAATATTTACCTCAAAATCTATCTAAAATGACTTTATTATAAACATTATTTAATAATTCTACCCTAAAATATCATCTAGTGGTTGAAATCGGGCCCTGAGGCTTGAGAAGAGGCTGTGTGCTGCTCTTCATCGGAGGTGGAAAACCAAAACTAATAGAAGACACTTCTGATCACCATGGTGACTGATTGTCTACACAGATGTAACCTGGTAGCTGATGTCATTATTCAGGGAGGTTTTTAAGACATTTAAAACAAGTTAAAAATCTAATTCCTCTGCTTTGGTCCTGTCCCTCCCTAACTACATATTGTGAATCTGTATATAATACACTCTTTCAGGTGGCTCTATCCCTCTTCAGCCTTCACCTGACGCTTCTTTATTCACCGTCAAACTATTAGTGCACCGTTTTGAAATGCCGCTCCAGATTGACCTTCTTTGGTAAAGCCATGTTCACATTGCAGATAAGACAGACAGAGTTAGAATATGAGGAAACAAAAAGATAATCCTTCTCCCAGTCTGAATATAATGATATGGTTTTGATCTTTTGGCTTTTAATATTTGTGTTTTGAGCTAACTTAGCTAATCGATGGCATGGAGCGCTCTAAACTTCTCCAGTTAGTCACTGTCAATGAGCAGTGAAAAGATGTGTCCTGATGATGAACTCATGTTGGAACTGTTCTGAGTCCAGTTTGAATCACTGAATTGTTGTTTCATCTCTCCAGACTCTGTCAGGCTGGTGAATGGGACTAGTCTGTGCTCAGGCAGACTGGAGGTGAAGACTAACCAGTCCAACCAGTCCAACCAGTCGTGGTCCTCAGTGTGTGAAGCTGACTTTGACCAGCAG
Source organism: Sebastolobus alascanus (assembly GCA_916701645.2). Taxonomy (NCBI): domain Eukaryota; kingdom Metazoa; phylum Chordata; class Actinopteri; order Perciformes; family Sebastidae; genus Sebastolobus; species Sebastolobus alascanus. The sequence continues at coordinate 11,763 of CAKAOJ020001797.1, forward strand.
GATGCAGAGGTGGTCTGTAGGCAGCTTGGCTGTGGGGCTCCTTCAGTCCTCCAGGGGGTGATCTATGGAGAAGTGGAGGATCCAATGTGGACCAAAGAGTTCCAGTGTGGAGGAAATGAGTCTGCTCTCCTGGACTGTAGAAGCTCAGACTCAGAGAGAAACACCTGCTCACCTGGCAAAGCTGTTGGACTCACCTGCTCAGGTAGAAGAGGAGCTGCAGCTCTGATCTGGTTCATTTCTGTTCTAATGAAACTCACTTTATTCTTTTACTGATGACTCTCTTGTTTCTGTTCAGAGCCTGATGATGTCAGGTTGGTGGGAGGAGACAGTCGCTGTGCAGGAACACTGGAGCTGAAACATCAGGGAGACTGGAGACCAGTGAGTGACTCTGACTGGACCCTGAAGGCAGCAGCTGCTGCCTGCAGACAGTCAGACTGTGGCTCTGCTGTTTCTGTAGAAGAGAGAAAGGAGTCCTCAGTCAGATCTATGTGGTGGATCAGCTCTGACTGTGTTCAGCCTGGATCTGCTCTGAGGGAGTGTGCAACATCAGGTTACTCTGACTCCATCCTGAATCTCACCTGCTCAGGTAAGCCCATCAGTGACATCATCTATGACATCATCTATGACAGTAATGTTTCCAGTATGTTCCTTCCTCCGTCACAGTGACAGTCGGTGGTTTCCATTGGACTGAACTGTAAAGTTATCCAGGACAATGACATCCTAAAGTGTAGAGAACTGTATGACGAGCTGTTTTAACATTTAATAGCTCAGCTTGAATATACAGAATTAACATTAGAGATATCTACAACTACATTTTGAATAGTCGTAATTACATTGTGACTAGTCAGAGTTCTTATTCCAGATATCTATAACATCATTGTGACTAGTCAGAATTAAATTGTAGATATCTGAAACTGGAATTACGACTAGTCAGAATTCAGTTGTGGATATCCGTAATGAGAAACCCCATACACATGAATGGGAAAAGTAGTTTGAATCGTACTAGTCAAAATGTAATTTCAGATATCTAGAATTAGAGTTATGACTATAGTCTAAACAACGTTGCAGATATCTCTGATGAATCTCCTGTCTAGTTATTAAATGTTTAAACAGCTTGCCATAGAAGTGGGCTTGTTTCTGAAAGCTTCAAACTCTCCACAGACTGCTGAGCTTCACCTGACAGGACACAGCTGTCTGTCTGTAGGCCTTTCCCATTTCACAGTTTCTACATCCTCCATTCCTTTCCTTGCCTCCTCTCCTCGCGTCTTAGTCCCGCCCACGAGAGATGCGAGCTGAGGAGGCGAGGAAGAGACGCGAGGAGAGAGGAGATGAGGCAACAGGCTTTTAACAAAATGAGACCTCCTCCTCTCGGAGCCGTCATTTTAAAGCCACATCAATTAAATATGACGTGTGGCACATTGTCACGCCTCTTTGATACGTCACAGGTGTCTCTGTTCACAGTTCTGTTTCAGCAATTTGTGTGTTATTTTAACTAAATTCTATATTCACCCAGCAGCAGCTCATTTTATATGAATGTTCCCTTTAAACAAGAAGGCTGGATTTATTATATTACATTAGGGCTGTGTATTGGCAAGAATCTGGCGATACGACACGTATCATGATACAGGGGTCACGATTCAGTATATCGCCATATATTGTAATTTTATTTTATTTAATTTTAGAAAAACTGTCATAGTATAAAGAACACAACACCATATTCATAAAATCTGAGTAAAAAAAGTTCCTTTTTTATGCAATTTACATTTATAACAGTCCCTGTAACATCCAACATCATAGCACTACGTTGGCTAACACTTCATTTTACAGCTCCGCAACTTTCATGGTAATTAGGTGATAATTAGCAAGTAACCTATTGGAAATTGATTTGGAATTACTGCCAAATTACCCCAATATTTACCTGAAAATCTATCTAAAATGACTTTATTATAAACATATTTAATAATTCTACCCTAAAATATCATCTAGTGGTTGAAATCGGGCCCTGAGGCTTGAGAAGAGGCTGTGTGCTGCTCTTCATCAGAGGTGGAAAACCAAAACTAATAGAAGACACTTCTGATCACCATGGTGACTGATTGTCTACACAGATGTAACCTGGTAGCTGATGTCATGATTCAGGGAGGTTTTTAAGACATTTAAAACAAGTTAAAAATCTAATTCCTCTGCTTTGGTCCTGTCCCTCCCTAACTACATATTGTGAATCTGTATATAATACACTCTTTCAGGTGGCTCTATCCCTCTTCAGCCTTCACCTGACGCTTCTTTATTCACCGTCAAACTATTAGTGCACCGTTTTGAAATGCCGCTCCAGATTGACCTTCTTTGGTAAAGCCATGTTCACATTGCAGATAAGACAGACAGATTTAGAATTTGAGGAAACAAAAAGATAATCCTTCCCCCAGTCTGAATATAAATGATATGGTTTTGATCTTTTGGCTTTTAATAGTTGTGTTTTGAGCTAACTTAGCTAATCGATGGCATGGAGCGCTTTAAACTTCTCCAGTTAGTCACTGTCAATGAGCAGTGAAAAGATGTGTCCTGATGATGAACTCATGTTGGAACTGTTCTGAGTCCAGTTTGAATCACTGAATTGTTGTTTCATCTCTCCAGACTCTGTCAGGCTGGTGAATGGGACTAGTCTGTGCTCAGGCAGACTGGAGGTGAAGACTAACCAGTCCAACCAGTCCAACCAGTCGTGGTCCTCAGTGTGTGAAGCTGACTTTGACCAGCAGGATGCAGAGGTGGTCTGTAGGCAGCTTGGCTGTGGGGCTCCTTCAGTCCTCCAGGGGGTGATCTATGGAGAAGTGGAGGATCCAATGTGGACCAAAGAGTTCCAGTGTGGAGGAAATGAGTCTGCTCTCCTGGACTGTAGAAGCTCAGACTCAGAGAGAAACACCTGCTCACCTGGCAAAGCTGTTGGACTCACCTGCTCAGGTAGAAGAGGAGCTGCAGCTCTGATCTGGTTCATTTCTGTTCTAATGAAACTCACTTTATTCTTTTACTGACGACTCTCTTGTTTCTGTTCAGAGTCTGTCAGGTTGGTGGGAGGAGACAGTCGCTGTGCAGGAACACTGGAGGTGAAACATCAGGGAGACTGGAGACCAGTGAGTTACTCTGTCTGGACCCTGAAGACAGCAGCTGCTGCCTGCAGAGAGTCAGACTGTGGCTCTGCTGTTTCTGTAGAACGGAGAAAGGAGTCCTCACGGAGATCTGTGTGGTGGTTCACGTCTGACTGTGTTCAGTCTGGATCTGCTCTGAGGGAGTGTGCAACATCAAGTTCCTCTGACTCCATCCTGAATCTCACCTGCTCAGGTAAGCCCATCAGTGACATCATCTATGACATCATCTATGACAATAATGTACCCATGTTGAAACACACAGACACCAGCTAGAATAGCAGCAGACTGTCTCAGCAGCCATGATGGAGTCTGTTGATCTGCTGCATCCGTAAATCATCTATGACATCATCTATGACAGTAATGTTTCCAGTATGTTCCTTCCTCCGTCACAGTGACAGTCGGTGGTTTCCATTGGACTGAACTGTAAAGTTATTCAAGACAATGACATCCTAAAGTGTAGAGAACTGTATGACGAGGTGTTTTAACATTTAATAGCTCAGCTTGAATATACAGAATTAAGATTAGAGATATCTACAACTACATTTTGAATAGTCGTAATTACATTGTGACTAGTCAGAGTTCTTATTCCAGATATCTATAACCTCATTGTGACTAGTCAAAACGACAGTTAGAGATATCTGTAATTCAGTTCTGACTATCCTAAATAACAGTTACAGATATATCAAACCTCATTATGACTAGTCAGAGTCGTTGTCATGACGTTGCTCATCAAGGCTTCCCATTGGATATCGGCTCAACAAAGCATCTGAACAGTGTCAGCAGAAGCTTTTGCTAACTTGTATATTTCGGTAAAGTGTGAAAGATATGCACAGATTAAAACTTCCCGGATCAATAACTCATAAGAGAAACATAGTTAAAACACCAACGAGGGCTCTTTCTAACCGTAGTAAGGGAGTTGAGGCAACAGGCTTTTAACAAAATGAGACCTTCTCGCCTCGGAGCCGTCATTTTAAAGCCACATCAATTAAATATGACGTGTGGCACATTGTCACGCCTCTTTGATACGTCACAGGTGTCTCTGTTCACAGTTCTATTTCATTAATTTGTGTGTCATTTTAACTGAATTCTGTATTCACAAATCCAAATTCTTTATGACCATGTCAGACAATATATTTCCTCCATATCTGAATGTACAAACAAAAAAGCTGCCGGAGCATCGAGGATCGAGGAGACGAGGAGACACAAAATCAGGTCCATTTTGTTGAACGGAGGGTCAACGAAACATCGAAAAACGTTTAAACGGAAACGGTGGTGCATTGAACACTCTGTTGTGCTACGCAAATGCACTGCCTTTATAATACGGCAGGGTTTGTGCACGTCGCTGCTGATTGGGTAACACCTCTGACACACCCACCAAATGAGAGGAAACGCACCATTTGGAGGAAACACGCCGTTCAACCCGGAAACCGTAGCAAACCGGTGCACATTGTTTTCAGACTGAACGTGCCCCAGCTCTCAGCCAATCATCTCTCTGTGTTTACAGACCTGCTGCTTCAGCCCAACATCTCTGGGTCCTCCTCCGTGGACGGGGTCTCCGAGGCCCAGCAGCAGGGGTTTCACGTGCTCTGGGGCTCCACCTTCACCATCAGCTGCTCCGTCCAGCCACAGTACCCAGGAGGCTCCTTCCAGCTCAACTTCACCTCCTCCACCTCAGCACTCAACTACACCAAGCCAGCTGTCAATCACTCCGCCCACTTCCTGTTTCCTGCTGCAGAGCCCGCCCACCAAGGAAGCTACAGCTGTGTTTATCACGTCTATGTTTTTTCTCATGACTTCTTCTCTGAGAGCCGTCTGATCTCTCTCACCGTCGCAGGTAAGCTGACTGTTTACATGCAGGTTTGGAAAATGTGAAACGAACCGAGTGAAAATGATCAGCTGACAACAGAGAAGCTTCCATTCTGTAATGAAGGATTTTCATTATTTTTAAAATTAAGGAATTTTCTTATTTCATAGGGATTTCATTTAATTTTCTACTTAAGGAATTTTTTTTTTTGAAAAGAATTTTACTTTATTTTGTATATAAGGCATTTTCTTATTTCATAAAAAATTTACTTAATTTTGTACTTTAAGAATTTTCTTATTTCATAAAAATTTTACTTAATTTTGTACTTAAGGAATTTTCTTATTTCCTAAGAAGTTTGTATATTTTTGTACTTCATGAACTTACGTAATTTTGTCAATAAGAACTTTGCTTTTTTTTTATAATTAAGGATTTTACTTAATTTGTAAAGAAGGATTTTGCTTTTTATTTCGTAATAATTATCCTTATTTTTTTATTTAAGAAGTTTGATGAATTATGTCGGAGCCTACAGAGATCATAGAGATTAAAACATGAATACAATTAGAGCTTTATTCTACGTGGAGATGACGTCAATTTAGGATGTCTGCTCACAACCAATTAAAGAGAGAAATGTAGTTCTAGTACTACTTTAGCAAAGTACTTTAAGGGTTATGACATATTCAGTCATAATAAGTCCATGCATGTTGTTGTTTCTGGAATGACACTGTGACTATACTGTCATTGTGTTACACATGTCATATAGTAACCAAACTTATACAACGTGTATAAATAATAAATAAAGCAAACAATCTACTGTAGGACAGAGCATGTTTGGTTCTAAACATATAAAAGTCTCACTAAAGTCACGTCAGTTGTATTTCTACAGATTAATCTCAGAGGACTTTAAAATCTGTCCAACAAAGAACAGTCTCCGTCCTCAGAGCCTGGATTCACATAAAGAAGATTCAAGAAGTGATTTTAGATTTCAGGTCACTACAGTTTGTGTTTAATGGGAGCTGTTGGACTCATGATGTGATGTGATGTGATGTGATGTGATGACTGTCCATGTGTTTGATCAGATCTAAGGCCTCTCATCATCAGAGCGGTCGTCCTGCCGCTGATTCTGCTGTTGGCGAACATTGGCCTTTACTTCTACTGTAAGGTACTGACACACGTCTGTTGTTCAGATCACTGACTGACATGAAGCACTCAGTCTGTGTTTATTGAAGTGAAGAGAGAGGAGTGATGCAGGAAGTCACATCTGTGTGCTGTCATGTGTCTCCAGGCCACCAGGGGGCAGAGGCCGGGCAGACGGGAGAAGGCTGAGCTGGATTATTATAACCTGGGTGTTCCTGCAGCTGAAGGAGGAAGGAGCTCAGGGAGCAGAGTAGCACCTCCAAGGAGCTCATCTCACATCCAGATGGATTTATAACACACAACCCAGCAGCAGCTCATTTTATAGGAATGTTCCCTTTAAACAAGAAGGCTGGATTTATTATATTACATTATATACTATATTTGTCTTACTCTCAACATGAAAACCAAAAATGTGTTAGTCTTTTCATACGTGACTTCCTGTCAGAACGTATGTAGCCCATTGGTTCCTACTGAAGATGTAAATCTCTAAAAACACCTCACAAACATAAAGTGTCATTGAAAACTAGACTTGAAAGCAGGAATACCGGCAGGAGTCCGACCCAGGCCGATCGGGAACAATGCTATATATTAAATTTAAATAAATGTGAAACATTGATATATATCCTCTAAACTCGGTGTTACCAATCAAATTTGAAGACAACTGAAGACTTAAATCCTGAGATAAGAGTAAAAACATGTCACAGAGCCACCTACTGTTGGATCTGTAGATCTGGAGCACATCCAGGGTTGGTGAACCACATCTACTGCCACGTTGACAATCTGTTGGTGTTTGTAATTCAACAATATACAGATAGGATAGGTCTCATTTGCCAGGTTGCCGCCGCGTTACCAGGGTGACGTCGCGGCGGTAAAAGGGGGGGATGTATCTGGGCTGTACTTGATAACTAGAGAGGCAAGATGGCAGCAGAGAGCTTGAATCTTAATCACTGGATTTTATGATACTGTATCCAGTTTGACCCCCTTTCACCGCAATGGCAGAGTGGTGCTGTCCGTATTTCCGTAACTTTACTGAAAGCTTCAGCCAAAATATGAGATATTCGGGTCTTGTTATGTTGTAGTGAATAAATCTCGCAAGACTTTTGTTTGTTCAAGCTTATATTCACTTGCTGGCTTTCACTAAAATAGTTCCTGACATCTGTCAGCTGTTTCTCCGTGGATTGGAGGGAAGGAAGCATTGTAACGGTATCTGAGGGTTTTTATATTTCGAATTAAGTCATTAAAAGCTTGCGGTATCTACAGTAAAGCTTCTGATGTGTCCTCAAGTTTACAGTCTTCTGTATGCATGTATGCATGGCTGCACGAAGCAGACCAAAAGCAACCGCACTTACACAAAAGTATAGTGTATTTCAATAAGGCCTGCTGCACTGGTTCATTTTAAACTAATTTGAGACTAATGTCTATCAGTCGGTTTGAAAATCTTATATTAAATGTGATATTAAATTACATTTCCCACTTGTTATTCATTAATCTTACAATAATGTTGTTTTTTGGATTTATTAAATAGGCAGACTTGGCGCACAACGGGATGCTACATGCATAAAGACTTAAAGGCGGTGGTGTTTTTTTACTCCGACACATCGTTACAGGAGATTTAAAAAAAAACTTTTTCTAGCAGGTGAATATCTGACTGAGATCTGTTTGTCTTACTGACTGTGTGACTGATGTGAAGGGATCCGAGGGAAGGGCTTTCAAAACGTCCGTAAAGTATAGGGATATTATTATCTGTTATCTGATAATAACTATTATCTGAGGACAAATGGTGGAATTCAGGCCTATTTCATTTATATTTGTTTAGGATATTTCCTTATTATTCGTTTATTGTTTCCCAACGAGTGGTACAGTATCTACAGTCAGGTGGGGGAAGCCATAATTTGCGCCCGGCCGCCCGGTACTACCCAGCCATAGCAGAGTGATCTCCTACAGTATACATGTTTTAAATAGCATATTGTAGTTCTTGAAATAAAGACAGTTTATAATTTGTACTCAGAGACTGGTGGTCATCTTTTCAGCCTCTCACCGGGTAAAACGGGTTACCCACGGCCCGCTATTTACAAGCAAACTTTATTACAGTAGCTTAGTGTCTTTAAGGTGTTTTTCTCCATTATAGACAAGCTTCGATTGTAAAATAAATATCAGTGTTTATAAAAAAAAATAAGACATAAAAATGACTGATTTTTTGTTTGTTTTAACCTTAAAAATAAAAATCTTACAGCGTAGACCGTTTCAGAATCATTTAAAGTATTTAGTTTTGCCTTTTACTGCTTTAGAGTTTAACGACCATTAACGAGAGACAAGAGGGGGGGGGGGGGGGTTGTGGGGATATCGAGGGAGCGTGTGAGTGGACTAGATGTGATGAAAACTTTCTTCAATCATGAAGCTCATTGAATGAATGAACGGTGGACATTCCAGAGATTTTCCCCCAAAAACAAGAGACTAGGGCTCTTCAACTCGTGAGCCCCTTATTGAATAGCCCTAATCTCTCACCATCAAGGAAATAAATAGGGGTCGTTAGTGGCACTCTCCTTCGACATCTCCCCAACCCCCTCATAGTTATGGCCATTCAAGGTAGAAATACTCAGAACTATTTTGTGTTTTGTCATTTTAATAAAATAACAATGTTAGATTAAAACATAGACACATTTAGGAAAAGTCAGGGTCCTACTGTCACATGGTTTTGTTTCAACAAACTTATTACTTTGCAACATTTAAAAACGGTCAAAATGACTGCCTTGGCAAAATGAGACCTATCCTATCTGTATAATGAATGAATCAAAGTCATGTAGCTAGCAAACAAGGTAGAGTATTAAAAACCAGAGGCTGTTTTCACACCAGTTTCATCTTGTTAGTGACACATGAACTTTAGGACCTCACTTTAGCGCTCCCTTGTGGTTCACATGGCTCATTTATTGTTGTGAGCACGACCACATTTAGCTAAAAAAAATAACCATAAAAATATTTTTTAAAAAAGGAGTTCCAACAGCTTATAGTGTGATTAAGGAATTTTCGCATTTCATTTAGAATTTTGCTTAATTTTGTACATAAGGAAAATTTATAATTGAGGAATTAAATTTTACTACTTATTTTTGTAATGAAGGATTTTGCTAATTTCATAAGAATTTCACTTAATGTTGTAATCAAGGATTTTGATGATTTTTATAATTAAGTAATGTACTTATTTTTTTAAAGAATTTTACTTAATTTTTTTCAGTAGAATTTGGCTAATTTTTGTACATAAGGAGTTTACTTAATTTTGCATTTCAAAAATGTACATAATTTCTATGAATTTGACTTACTTTTGTATAGAAGGAATTTAATAAATTTTGTATTTGGGGATTTTACTTAATTCATAAGAATTTTCTTAATGTTGTACTTAACAAATTTACAAAAATTTATAATTGAGGATTTTACTTTTAATACTTTTTTTCTAATGAAGGATTTTGCTTATTTCATAAGAATCTTACTTAATGTTGTAATCAAGGATTTTAATGATTTTTATAATTAAGTAATGTACTTATTTTTTAAAGAATTTTACTTAATTTTTTAATTAAGGAATTTTCTTATTTCATAAGAATTTCACTTAATTTTATTTCAGTAGAATTTGGCTAATTTTTGTACATAAGGAGTTTACTTAATTTTGCTTTTCAAAAATGTACTTAATTTCTATGAATTTGACTTACTTTTGTATTTAAGGAATTTACCAAATTTTGTATTTTGTGATTTTACTTAATTCATAAGAATATTCTTAATGTTGTACTTAACAAATTTACACAAATTTATGAGTAATTAATGTACTTATTTAAGAATTTTACTTAATTTTGTAATTAGGGAATTTTCTTATTACATAAGAATTTTACTTAGTTTTATTTCAGTAGAATTTGGCTAATTTTTGTACATAGGGAGTTTACTTAATTTTTCACCTAAAGAATGTACTTAATTTCTATGAATTTTACTTACTTTTGTATTTAAGGAATTTACCGAATTTTGTACTTTGGGAATTTTCTTAATGTTGTACTTAAAAAATTTACACAAATTTATAATTGAGGATTTTACTTTTAGTACTTTTTTCTGATGAAGTATTTTGCTTATTTCATAAGAATTTCACTTAATGTTGTAATAAAGGATTTTGCAAATTTTCATGATGAAGTACTTATTTTTTTAAGAATTCTATTTAATTTTGTGATTAAGGAATTTTCTTATTACATAAGAATTTTACTTAATTTTATTTCAGTAGAATATTTGTACTCAATAATTTTCCTTATTTTTGAATTTATGAATTTTGAATCATTCTGTAGTTCAGGAACTTGCTTTTCATAATTGAGGAATTTTCTTTATTCAAAAGGATTTTGCTTAATTTTATACAAAAGGAATGTACTTAAAGAATTTACTTAATTTCTATGAATTTTACTTAATTTTGTATTTAAGGAATTTACCTAATTTTGTACTTTTGGAATTTACTTAAAGTGGCAGTAGGCAGTATATTTTCGGCATCATTGGGCAAAAACTCCATAATAACCTTTCAGCATATTGTAATTCAAGTGTTCTCAGAGAAAACTAGACTTCTGCTCCTCCTCATGTCTCTGTTTTCAGGCTTTAGAAAATCTAGCACGTGACGAGAGACTTTGGTCATGTGACCAGAACTTGGCTTCCTTCAACAGATTTTACAATGGCGGCCGCATCACAAACTTTCTCATTTTACAGCTAAACAGTAACTACAAGATGATTCTGAGAACATCTGAGGAGAGAAATAGTCATTACAGTAACAGAATATTGATTCATATTTGATTTATCGATTGATCAGAGTTGGCGAGTGATTGACAGCCGGCTCTCATAGACGGCAGCTGGACAGCGGACCTTGTTTTCCTCCGGTAAGTGAAATCCTTCAGATGCCGTTAGGAGCACCGGAGGACACAGTAGGACACAGAGGAACAGGATTTTTTTCAGGTTACCTGTTTCATGTACTACTGTCACGATATAGCGACCGTTTTCTAAAAATAACTTTTTTAAATCATATTTGCTCCAATCTCGCCTACTTCAGCTTTACTGTTGTACTTGAAAAATTAACAGAAATGTTCTAATTCAGGGTTTTATTATTTCATAAGAATTTAACATAATGTTGTAATCAAGAATTTTGCACATTTTCATAATCAAGTAATTTGCTTATTTCATAAGAATGTTACTTAATTTTATTTCATTAGAATTTTGCTTAATTTTGCACTTAAATAATTAACTTAATTTCTATGAATTTTACTTAATTGTATTTAATGAATTTACCTAATTTTGTACTTTGGGAATTTCCTTATTTCATAAGAGTTTTCTTAATGTTGTACATAAAAAAATTAACACAAATTTGTAATTCAGGGTTTTACTTATTTCATAAGAATTTCACTTAATAATATAATCTATTAAGTAATACATAATTAATCAAATTTTTCAAAGACTATTACTTAATTTTATTTTAGTAGAATTTGGCATATTTTTGTATTTAAGAATTTTGATTCATTCTGTAGTTCAGGAACTTGCTTTTTATAATTGAGGAATTTTCTTTATTCAAAAGAATTTTGCTTAATTTTTAATTAAGAGTTTTGTACTTGGATTTTGATACAAAATATCCTCATAACCAAGCAATAATCTAATCTAATATATAAAAATATGAACAGATACTGTATGTAGCAGGAGTCTTCAGAGATCATAGAGGTTAAAACATGAATGAAAATTTGGGGGTTTATTCTACGTGGTGATGACGTCACTTTAGGACGCACATACTTGGATTGCACAGAGAAATGTAGTACTAGTACTACTTAAGTAAAGTACTTTAAGGGTTGTTGAAGTCGGATCAGTCGGGTTCATCAGAAGGAGGTTTTTTGACTCACCTGTGCAGATTTGCGTCCAAATATTCAGTTTTGATGTCACCATTGTTGCTGTTGGATCAGGACTCAGGTTTGCTGGGAGCTTCAATACACAGAGAGCACTACTAACCATTTTGTGGTCAAAGGCAAGATGACCGTCACAGAGCAGACACGGCGTGCGACTCGTCTACCGTCTACACTTTCTAAACCTCCCAGGCAGCTAAAAACCTCAACTTTCTCTCAACGACTGATGCTTGTCATCGCTTTAATAACGTGTCTTGTTATAGGCCAAACACGATATTGCTCTCTTGCTAAAAATAGCGACACAATCTACCTCCCAGCAGCGAGAAGTCAATATCTACTCTTCACCAGACTGCTAAACAATGGCCGCGCTACAGCTCCCTTTACTAAAAACAAAGAAGGTAACCCATCTGACACCTACCGGAGCCTTGCCCAGATTGCCGTTGTCTTACTCCTTGCTGGAGATGTGGAATTAAGTCCCGAACCACAACCTGCCAGCTCGACCCATCTGGTCGTTACGTTGCTAGCCGTGAAACAACTTGCAACCTATGCTAGCAGATGGCAAATAAACCTGGCAACACTGCCTGCTCTCCCCTGGCTCCTTCTATCAACCCAGCTACCACAGCTTACAGATGTACAACAGCTGGTTCAATTACAACAAGCCCAGCTAACCCAGCCAACGCAGCTACCTGGCCAGCCATGCTACACCTACCTCCTCCGGTGCTCCAGCGGCTAACCGGACTAGCAGCGGGACCTGGTCGCAGCAAACGCCCGACTTCTATGATTACCAGCAGGTCCGTGCCTACGGCTCAAAGCCCAGCAGCTGATGGAGACGCAGAGCATCCACTCTGGCGTTGCAGCGGACCCCCATCATCGGTGGAAATCAGTGGATCTGTGTCTAAGGCTCAAAACTTAGTAACGTATGATCAGAAGCTTCCCCCTAGCATCACAAGCTAATTTATGCGGGGCATCCAGCATCCAGGCTGCTGAGGCCCCTCGAATGTAAACATCAGTGGCCCCGCCCCCTCGTCTTCAGTGCCAGCAGTGAGACACTCAGGCCGCTCTGGTAAGCCGGTCACTAGTAGTCTTAAACCAGATGTTAAGCTTGTAATCCTAAAACAACAACAGACTAAACTACTGCAGACTGTAAACCATGCTAGGGTTCTCTGGGATCCCACGGTTAAACCGAAAGGGATCTTTGGTTGGCACATTAATGTCAGAAGCATCATATCTAAGACAGAACAAGTTGAAAAGTCTGATTCAAATCTTGATTACTTAGGTTTATCAGAGACTTGGCTAACTCCAACAATTCCCTCAGGTGTCATTAATATTCCTGGATACAATATCTTTAGGAGAGACCGTACCCATAGTAAAGGGGGGGGCGTCTTACTGTATATCAAAAACAACATACAATGTAAACAAATCGATCTTCCTAAAAACACCCTTGAATGTGTTGGAGTTACTGTCATTCTCTCTCCTGAAATGTCTTTCAATATTGTTATATTATATAGGCCACCCAATGAAAATGATGTGTTTTTTGACAATTTGTCGGCGGTTCTGAAGGCCTGTGATAACAAAGAGACCCCTCTATTGGGGGACTTCAACCTAAATTGGCTCGACAAAACACGCCGCAAGAAATTAAAAACTATATCAAATAAATTCCAACTAACACAATTAATCACCAGCCCAACAAGAATAACAAAATCCTCCAAAACACTGTTGGACCTAATATTCACAAATAAAAGTGATCGTATTTCTAAGACTTACAACTTAATCACAGGCATTTCAGACCACGACCTTACATCGGTGTCAAGACAACTTTGTAAATCGAGATATAGAACCCAAAACAAATCAAAAGGGTTTACCCAAACTTCATTCATACCAAAGAAAGACCTAGTGCACTAAGAAAAGGAACTAAAACTTATAAATTGGGATGGTATAACAAGTGAGTTAAACTGTGAGCAGGTATGTGATGCTCTTCAAACTGCCATCTGCCAGCTCCCATCCAAATTCACCAAAGTAGGGCCTGCTAAACATAAATGAAGACAGCCTTTACCATGGTTTAATGAGAAGCTGTGGCACCTTATGAAAGAGAGAGATGCAGCTCTTAAAAAATCCCCTTAACAGGTCTGGATACAGACCGGCTGGTCTTTAAAAGTTTTAGGAATAAAGTAACAAGGCAGCTCAGAAAATCCAGGGCAGATTACTTTTTAGACCTAATAAAGCAGATTAAAGGAAACAGTGAAGCTCTCTGGAAACGCATCGATCAACTCTCGGGTAAAGACCAAGACAGGAGCGAATCTATGACCATAGGATCCCATACTGTACTAAAGAATAGTCTGGAGGTCGCAACCAGTCTTAACAATTATTTTATTGATTCTGTGTCTGAATTAAGCAAAAACATTTTTTAATATCGAGTCCCCCGCTATCCCATTGGCTCTGACGCCTGAAACCCACCTGCTAAGCTTCACTCATACAAATGATGCCATGGTTAAGAATATTCTTGCGTCCTTGACAAACTCTAGAGCAAAGGATACCTGGGGACTCGATCCTCTTTTTCTTAAAAAACATAAGAATGTATTAGCCATGCCGATAGCGAATATGATAAATAAATCCCTTGATGAATGTTTATTTCCCTCCATATTGAAAACGGCCATTGTAACACCTGTCTTTAAATCAGGTGACCGTCAGGAAATCAGCAACTATAGGCCTATTAGTACCCGCCATATCCAAAGCTAGTGAAACAGTTGTTGCTGAGCAGCTCACAGATCACTTTGACAAAAAAAACATATTAAATCTCATGCAATTTGGCTTTAGAAAAAATCATTCCACAGAAACGGCCTGTTGTTATTTCATCAAGGCCAGTCTCGACAAGGGGGGGTTGTAGGGACTGTCTTTTTAGATCTTCGCAAGGCTTTTGATACGGTGAACCACTCTGTCCTTCTCTCCAAATTGTCAAATTTTAAACTCTCTGCCAATGTGTTAAAATGATTACAGTCATACCTGGCTAATCGCTTCCAAAGTGTCAGGATTAAGGACAAAATATCTCCATTGAGAGCCTGTAACATGGGAGTGCCACAAGGCTCAATTCTCGGCCCGCTACTCTTCAGCACTTACATCAACGACCTCCCCACAGTCTGTGATGATGTGGAGACCATGATGTATGCTGATGACACTGTAATATTTACACATGAGAAAGATGCTGACGTTGTTGCATCAAACGATCAGCGACATTGGAAAAAGTAACAGAGTGGCTGAATTTATCATGTCTCACTTTAAATACGGAGAAGACTGTAGCTAGGTTCTTTTCTAAACGTAGAAATCAGAATGTACATCCCAACGTTTATGTAGGTGGGCAAGCAATAAAAAACGTTGATGAGTTCAAATACTTAGGGGTCATTTTAGATTCCACTCTGACCTCCAAAAAGCATATCAAAAACATGTCATATTTTAAAATATAATATTGCCAATTTCCGTCACATTAGAAACTCATTGACAACTGAAGCTGCCAAGACCTACCTAAACGCCATGATTCTATCCTACATTCAATATTGCATATCATGTTGGTCACAGGCAAATAAAACTGTATTAAACCCAATAAGATCGCTCTATGGACAAGCTCTGAAGGTCCTGGATCGGAAACCGAGCCAGTACCACCACTGTAACATACTCTCCAAATATAAACTGTGAAGCTTTGACAACCTCATCACATTCTTTAACATCCGGCTGGCTCAAAACATAATAAACAATGCTGCCCCTCCCCCATTGAAGAACTTTGTACAGCCCCGCTCTGCACTGAAAATCAGATCCTCAAGATCTACTTCCAGGGGTGACTGCAATATCCCTAAGAGAAGCTCCTCATTCGCCCAATCAGCATATTCCTGGAAAACTGTTAAAGACTGGAACAGTTTACCCGACAATGTGAAAAGCATAACAGACTTTCTAAGCTTCTCCCGTAACCTGAAATCTTGGTTTCTGAACAACCAAGACTGCCAGCACTAAATATCAAATCAGTCTTTCTCTTACTTTAGTATATGGGGGGGCAGGGCCCTCTCACTGTGAATGACTTATGGTTTATATATCTTCATGTTTTTGATGTATTTTATATTTTTGTTTTTACATATTTTATGTTTTTAGTATTTTATGGTTTAAATGTTATGTATTTTATATTTTGATGTATTTCATGTTTTCGATGTATTTTATGTTTTTATGTATTTTATTTTTTTGATTTATTTTATGTTTTTAATGTATTGTATGTGTTTTTGATATATGTTATGGTTTATATATCTTTATGTATTTCATGTTTTTGATGTATTTTGTAATTGTTGATGTTTTTATCTGTGGCTGTTTTATTTTGTACAAAATTCAACCTGTTTGGATTAATTCTACATTGATGTGGCACAGGTTGTCCCACATCAACACATCTCACCCCCCAGCCCCATGACACACTTTATATTAGGCAGGGGGTATTTTTTACTGTATTTATTTGTGTAAATGCTGCTTGACTGAAGTCTGTCATATTTATTATTGTGTTATATGTATTTATTGTATTTTGGATTGTACTTGAAACTGTGATGTTATATTGTGATCCTGTTGTGATGTTATGTAGTGTGTCTATTGTGTCTATTGGTTTTTT
>CAKAOJ020001798.1:0-28586 GCA_916701645.2 Sebastolobus alascanus
TAATGTCTTTCTTTCATATTTAATTCTTTGAACTAAATTCAGTCTGCAGTCACTAAAGACTTGTGTTTCTTAAAGAAAGTGTAGAAAATGTCCACTGTTAGTTGTTAAAGTAAATGAATGTTTATCATTGTTGGTAAATGGTCACATCTGGATACAGAAGATCCTCTGAACTGATATCTGTTTTAAATTGATCAAGTTTACTTCATGAAGTAGAAATATTTCTCTGTTTTCTGTTTGATTCAACATGTTCCACAAATAATGTCTGATCATTGATATTGATCCTTCAGCACACACACAGAGATGAACACAGAGATCAGCAGCAGGTTATTGATGTGTGTTGACATGAATAGGTGTATGAATGTTGTGGTGACATCTGGATGATGTCTGTAGAAGGCTGACATTATGATGATCCACAATAACACAATGACAAAGTCACTCTACTCATTTTAGGGAAAAGATCATTGATTAGGACATAGTAATGTTGAGCTACACATTTAAAACCTGAACACATCTGATTGGATTATAAAGTGATTTTTATCTTCATCATTTATTCTTTATTCAGTTTGATGAGCTGCAGGTTGTCAGAGATCAGCTGTGATTCTCTGGCCTCAGCTCTGAAGTCCAACCCCCCCCATCTGAGAGAGCTGGATCTGAGTGGAAACAAGCTGCAGGATTCAGGAGTGAAGCTGCTGTCTGATCTGGTGAAGAGTCCACACTGTAGACTGGAGACTCTGAGGTCAGTAGACAGTCGGAGTCGGTCCATGCTGGTTTCAGCAGTGTTGTTGTGATGTGTTTCCTCAGTGAAGCTGTGAGAGGAGAACGGTGACACACAGAGAGAGAGAGAACAGTCAGCCAATCAGATCAGCCAGAAGCTTGTTGTGATCATGTGTTAGAGTTGATGTGAAGAAGATGTTGTTGTTGTGTTCATGTCTCCAGGAAATAAAGCTGGATTACAGCTGACAGCATCACATCATGTATAGAGACAGTCAGTCGCTCCCATCACTCGCTGTGCGTAGGGCAACAAGTGCAATTGGCATCATTAGAGCATTATAGGCAATACAAAGATCTACATATTTGCTCCATAATAATAAAAGGAATTACGGTGCCCCCCCCCTCCTCCATCATCCTGTGGTTTGTTCCACTGCGCCTCACAAACTCGAGCCGGCTTGTTCAGACCGCCCGTGTGAGCAGCGCGTGGCGGCTGCTTTACCTGTTGTTGTTTTTTACCACAAAGCAATTACACATAGGGCACCCAAATGGCTAACAGCGGCCCTGCAGACCGTGGTCCTCATCCATCAATCTGATCAGAAAGTCTTTGTTCTCTCATTGATCAGTTCATCTCTGTCACAGCTCTGAGATCAGTCTGACTGAAGCCTCAAATCACTGGCTCTTATTTCATAGAACCATGGTTACATTTAGTAACCACGATGAGGTCTTTCTACAGACCAGAACCTCTTCTGAAGTCCAGTAATCATTTGTCAGTGTTTTTTAACATCTTTGAACCCTAACAGCAGTAAATCCATCATTAAAGTGAGCAGTGAATATCTCTCTGATTCTGCAGTAATGATGCGTTCAGGACTCTCAGCAGTTTATTTCCACTGTGTACTTCAGTGAAATCTACAGACTTGATGCCCAAAGTCTCTGCAGGTCTGTGAGTGCTGAGCTCAGTGTGTTCACTCCAATACGTTAACATGAGAGCTGAAAGGAAGCTGGCTACGCTACACAGACTGAAGTCCCTGCTGCTCTTTGTACTGGAGGTTTTATTTCTGTTTTTATTTGACCTTTATTTAACCAGATAAGTCAACTGAGAACCAATTCTCATTTACAATGAGGACCTGGCCAAGAGGCAGCGACAGAAGGCAAGGCCATACAAGATATTAGATCATACAACAGAAGTACGATAAGTGCAATAAAACATTAGATAAAATTAAAACATCACAATATATACAATATATACAACCAAATATATATATATAGATATATATATAGAGATATATATATATATATATATATATATATATATGTATGTGGTGTGTTCCAGAGATGCAGATTCAGAAGCAGGTGCAGTGATCAGAAACTATCTCTTGTAATGAGTTCTTAAAGGAGGGTAACAGGATGAGGGTTTGGAGTTTTAGTGTCTTTAGTAACTCGTTCCAGTCACTAGGAGCAGCAAACTGGAATGAGTGACGACCAGAGGAGGTGCAGACTTTAGGAACGACCACACTGATGAATTTACTAGAAGATAAATTGCGGTTACTGTTGGAGATATTGAGTAGTGAGCAGAGATATGGAGGTTGGTTCTGCTAATGATAGTTTTATAAATGAACTGTGTGCTGCATCAGTGACTGACAGCTGATGAAGGGAGTCTCTGTAAACACTGATTCATGACTTCTGTTCTCTTCTTCTCTCATCAGATGGTGATCTCTGTCAGAGTGAGTGATCAGAACAGTGGATGTGTTGAGAGGATCAGTCGTGTCCTGATGATCCACAGAGGTTCACCACCTGGACCTGGATCTGATTTTGTCTTTTTTATTTTTATTATTCATTCATATATTCTGAATCCAACATGCCTCTGCAGAATAGTTCAGTTTATGACAACATAACTGTAGATTAACACATTTAAATAGATCTTTCTGCTTTGCTTTGTGTTGCAGCTCCACCCTGTGGAACGATGGAGTTTTACTGTTTATTTCCACATATTTCTAAATAACAGTGGAAGTTGATAAAGTTACCTTTCTAAAAACAATACCAGCCGTTTCTCATATTATCAAAGATAAATATTTGCTTGTAACAAACAGAAATAATTAGATAAAACCTGAATTCAATCAAGGCTTCAGTGAAGTTTCTCAACTGACTACAAACAGATTATGTCTGGATTTTGGTGGAAAGTCAACACCTTCATATTTTATTGAGTATATAATTGAGAGGGAGCTGCAACCCACCCCCCCTCACTAAGATGGAGAAAGGCACATGTGAACTGACTGTGTTAAGTTCAGGTAATTATGTTGTGCTTTTATTTTGGAGAACTCCTCTAAGAACTCTCTCTTTGAGGCCGACTTCAGGGAGTGTTTTCAGGGAGCACAGCTGAAACTTCAGCCACAGGTCTCCAGCTGCTTTCAATCAGCTTGTTGGAATGAACCAAGTGCCAGGGAAGAGACGGGGGAGTGGGCTAGAGGGGTTTGTTTAAATTGGCTTTCTTTTGATATTTCTTCCATTTATCATGCATATTATTCAATCTGTATTTCTATAGTCTAAGTAAAAACCTGAGCTCTGGACCACCTCAAAACCTTACAATAATGTTTGGTGTAAAATGTTTCTTTCTGAATGACTTTGTTTTGTAAAGATTAAGTGTCACCATAATGTAGTTAAACTTGATTTAAAATGATGGAACTGGATTTGAAATTAAACTCAAGTTAAAATTAAACCTGATTTTAAAAAGTTTAGTTTTCATTTCAGGTCCAGCAGGATGAATAGTTATTTTCTCTCACGCCATCAAACTATGAAATGCTCAAGATGAGTTTTTTGGTGCTGAATTGCTTGTCAATTTTTGAGATGTTTGTGTATGAGAGCTAAATGCTTAAAATGGGATGTCTGCTAGATGAATCCTAGTTTAGTTGAGGCCGTTCATTGATGGAACCTTTTTATATATTATATATATTTTATATATAAGCAATAAAGGTAAAAAAGAGTTCATTCAACCTCAATTTTTAAGCCTTAAAGGTCCCATATCGTGCTCATTTTCAGGTTCATACTTGTATTTTGTGTTTCTACTAGAACATGTTTACATGCTGTAATGTTCAAAAAACACTTTATTTCTCTCATGCTGTCTGCCTGAATATACCTGTATTTACCGTCTGTCTGAAACGCTCCGTTTTAGTGCATTTCAACGGAGTTGCAACAGAATTGCGTTGCTAGGCAACAGTTTGGGTCCATGTCTACTTCCTGTCAGCTGATATTTACATCCACTGCAACAGGAAATAAACTGGGACCCATTTGGAATGTTTAAAACTGTGAAATGGTCTAAATATTGTAGATTTGTGACATCACAAATGGACAGAAATCGGCTTGTTTCAAACGCACAATTTCTGAATACGGGCTGTGTGTATTTCTCCGCATATTGAGCATTTTGATAGTTAAACAGTATTTATAAAGCACTTGAACCAGTTTTATAATATAAAAGACACGAGAATCTCACTTTTTACAATATGGGACTTTTAAAGCACTTCACCTACAATTCCACAACATGTCCATCTGCTGAGGAAGAGTGTGTGACATGATCAAAAGCTCCAGAAAGCTACTAATTGGACCTTGTGGTGACATTTTTACAAATTAAAATAAGTATAAATTGAAAGTATAAGATACTGGTAGAATAAAAATGTCAGTTATTGGAGATAATAATCTTACAGAACAACACTAGTGATACAATCAACAGCATCTCTTGTGACCTTTCTATTACTAACAGCTCTAATGTAGTTTGGTCTTAGTCTCGGCAGCTAAACGGAAATACTAAAAATAAAAAGGTTAAAAGTTTATTTTTGAGACTTGCAGATACACCCTGCAATGCAGGTATGGAATAATACATTATCTGACATGTAGAAGTTGCAATCATCCAGCAGATGGCAGTAGATCATCAGAGTACAGCTGAAACTGAAGCAGATTCCTTCTGATGAAACTAAAATGTCCTAAAATGTGTTAACGGTAAATACATGTTACAGCTGCAGTAAATAGTAAATACAATACTAGTATATAATTCACCCACTTTGGCATAAAACTGAAATAGGAAATAGAAACGTTTCCTTAGTTGATGGGAGAAATGTTACTTTAAAATGCAGATTGTCTAACAAGAAACCCATCGTTGGCCCTGTTTCAACTGCTAATCGGCTTTGTCACAAACTCGATTCTCTTTGCTAATCTCAACCTCCCAGCACATCCGAACTGGGCACGTAGAACAAAGGTAAGACTCTTTTAAAATCAAATTAGGGAGGAAAAAGACTCTTGTAATCCTCTGTTTTCTAGCCTTGTTAGCAATGCTGCTGTTTCTCTATTCAGACGCAGCTTCATGCTAAATCTAATCCCTATTTATTGAAGACAAAAAAAGTTAATGGAACACATGGAATCAGCATCCGACTGCCTGAACACACGTGTGACTTGTGGGTGTATGAAGACATTCAGAGTTCACCGTGCTGTCACGCAGGTTGGGTTGCCCTTCACTCTGAATTCACAGCCCGACCAATCAAGCCTTTAAATTAGCGGCTAGTTAGTGAGAGTCGTCCCCAATCACAGCCCCCCCCCCCCTCATTCAGCCAATCAGGCCTGCTGACATGGAGGCAGAGCTCCGAGGTTAAACACACACTTCCACAGCGCTCCTAGAACTGCATGGATCTGCATCGGAGATCTTACTTCACCTGCACCACCTCCCGTCGTCCTATCAGAGGTGGGGAGGCAGAAGCTGGACATTAGAAGCATTTATCCATCTACTTATCTACTATATCTAACATGATTTTTAAATCACACTTAAACTCCGTGTAAAGCAAAAATAAATATACATTCACACCACAGAAAAATGTGTTACTAACCACCCAGCCAAATTTGAATGATTAAAAAAATCGCCAAGTATATAAAATTAGCTTTCAAAATCATGTAAAAATCCTCAGTATTCTCTGCTCTGAGACGCTGGGGGCGCTGAAACCTGAAACCTCTCTCTACATCAACGGCTGAAACAACACAGCAGCGAGCGAACAAGGAAGAGCCCAGCGCCGAATCGCCTTTTTTTTCTTTTAATACATCCATGATCGCCGTCCGACGGGCGGATTGGGGAAATGTAGCCTGAGTCCTTCTGATCAGCCTTTTAATACATCCATGGGCTCAGCCCGTAGACGTTGTGAGCCGGTAACGGCTCCCGTTGCGCATTCCCCCGGGTGATTCCACTCGGTTAGGACCGGCCACTCGGAGTGGGAGGATCCCCTCGCGGATCTTCTCTCCCCTCTCCTCTCTCCCCTCTCCCCGGCGCTGGCTGCCCGCCGCCGGGCGCATTTCATCCGAGCCGATCGGTCGGCTTGGAAAGGCTCGGGGCGAGGGTGGCTGGCGGCCGCGGAGCTTTACAGCGCCCCCCGCCCGGAATAAATATACATAGGACATGGGATGGATTACAATCATAAAAATATAATACAGAACAAAAACAGTGATGTAAAATGTCAACGGTTATAGCGGGATTTGAAAACGCGATCATATTAACATGAGGAGCACACTCTATCGACTGAGCTAGCCAATATAACTTATCATTAGTCCGTGTTTCTATTCGGCTTTGAGGTTTGTGAAGATGGGCGGAGCTACGTTAAGGGTCTCTTTGGCGCGTCATCGAGGGGATATTTAGCCCCGCCCACATATATATATATATATATATATATATATATATATATATTTGATATAAATTTTGGCAGTCAGATTAATGACTGAAGATCTTTTAGACACCACTACGCAACGCTTTCTGTACTCCAACACAACGAACTCTGACAACAGCGGCGCTCCTTTCTCCAACTCTCACTCATGTTTCCACCGTTGTCTCCCGTCAACACATTCTCACTCCAACTCGTCAAATACCGCCGCTTGGTCAGTGCCCCCCCCACAGGAGACCGATGCACGGGGTTCCCCTCTTGTGTTACTTTTGGACGGACCGGGGACGGCGTGTCACTATACGCTCATTACATACATAGTGTCCTTTCAAAATAAACTTTATGTTTAGGCAACACAACCACTTAGGTAGGGTTAGGAAACGGTCGTGGTTGAATTTCCCTGACTAACACGTGACTAAAGACTGACGTGACAAAATCAGTCAACGTTACTTTTAGTTTCACACGGGACACGAACAGCGGTCTCCTGGTTGAAGGTCTTGTGTTTGTTTGACCGATCCACCTCCCCTCCTGCCCACTCTGGACAGACTCTCATGTTATTAATACCACGTCACTGCTCCGCCCGTCGAATATCACATCCTGTCGCTAAAGAGCGTCGGTTTCCGATGCCGAGGGGCGCTGACCAATTGGCGGTATTTGACAACTTGGGAGTGAGAATGGATTCCTTCCGGCAACAAGTCACATGACACGATAACAAACAGACGGAATCAAGTGAAAGGTAAAGAAAAAGGTTTTTAATAATAACAATCTGAGCCCGTTAGTGGCTAAAAGAAGTACTTCTAGTGGACGGACATTGACGGTGAGAGTTGCCCAGAAGGATTACATTGCAGCTCGTTTAGCGGCTGCCGGTCACAGCGTTCTCCCTCAAAACTGGACCATTGTCAAAAAGTGTTGTCCCTGTAGCGTTTAACCACTCCACATGTAATGAAAGATTTGCACTCGTTAAATAAAGAAATACTCAATTCGGGGCACCACCACTTTTTATAGTAAAAGCGGAAACTATTCTAAAATAAGTATTGATCATTAATCAATCTCAAGTCTGAAGTATAAGTTCTGAATTCATTGATCTAAAGCTCTGCTTTGAAATACATACACAGACAGGACGTAGTGATAAAGTGAAACATTTATTTAAACATAAATCGTGATAATTGAATAAATGAAGTGATGAATATACAAATGACTAATTAACACTGGTGATTAATGAATGAATGAAATGCAACGTCAATGACGCAATTCTGATTGGAACTTTAGTAGTGAGGGAAGTATGATTATTCTCTCTCTAAGCTATACAAGTTGCAGTTAATAATTTGGAAGATTAGGAAAATTAGAAGATATGTCTGACAAACAACTATTGATCATAAAGCCACGGAACATTCACTTATCGCTGCAGTTGGTTCTGTGGGTCCAGAGGCAGTTTCCTCACACGTTGTCTGGATAGACAAGCCCTTTGGACGGGTTTGATGAGACCGGTTCCGCTGGCCCGGGAAACCAAACAGCAAAGCGTGGAGAACATTCAACTTTCTCGTCAGAACATTGAATGTGGGAGTTGAAGTCCGTTGGCTGATTACTCGTTGAAAGAGATCAAAAAGCTGAAGTCGGATTATCTTCTGAAGTTTTAGAATTTATCTATTTCACGGAAAAACTCGAAATGCTGGCCTAGCACTTATCGTTTAAATCACGCGAGATAAACAAAAGATCTTTAAAAATGCTGTCCTTTAGAAGTCACTTGACTCAGAAAAATGAACATGAGGTAGAAAATAAACACACAAATGAAATGTATGTATCAAACGGAGAAGTTCTGGAGAGCTCCTGCTGGAGTCATCTTCCTGCGGACAACTTTCTCAACTTCTTCTGACAACAGAAATTCTGACTCTGTGTCCTCTCTTCTTTAACCCCCTCTGGGAGGGAGGGGTCGAGACCCTTTCTTTCTCTGATCAATTCATTATTGAAAAACTTTTACACGCGCAAAATCAGAATTCCCTCTTTACTAATTTTTCCTTTCTTTTGCACGAGACAGACACATATCAAAAACTATAAAACCACTAATGTTTTAATCAAACATTAGTATCAAGATTGTCAAAGTTGTATTCTAAGTTCAAGTTATTACTCATTCTTAATAACTTTAAACTTAAGGTATTACATCTATTGAACATCACTGATAAAACATTAAAACGTATTACATACCATTAATGATTATACATAAAGAAGTCAATAATCAAACACATGATGACTTCTAAACACTTTAATTATTGGTCACATTACCACAGATGAAAACTAGGTGGGGTTGACGCTTCACCGCTGGAGTGAATCTCTGGGTCACCGAAAGGTGAAGAAACCCACTGTGGAATGTGAGATGGACAGGAGAGTGTGTGTGTGTGTGTGTGTTTTTGACCAAACGGATCACTTTGAAGTCAGGAAAAGTTATCAGTTCTTGTTGGTTTAAGTGGGGAGAAAACCCTTCCCACAGTTTTAAAAGTTATTATCCTCCTGGACAGTGTAAAAAACTGACACTCGATGGTCGATAAAAGAGTTTATGGCCCTTTACCCAAACAAATTGTTCTTTCTTTGGAGACTTCCATCTGTAAGTGACCAAATCTTGTTGGACACAAGAATGTGTTTTTCTCATCCCAGTAGATGCAGGATGAGATAAGATGCTTCTCAAAGTAGCAGGCACCATTCACGCTACAACACTGATCCATCATGACCTCACTCATCACTCTGATCCATCATGACCTCACTCATCGCTCTGATCCATCATGACCTCACTCATCACTCTGATCCATCATGACCTCACTCATCGCTTTGATCCATCATGACCTCACTCATCACTCTGATCCATCATGATCTCACTCATCACACTGATCCATCACGACCTCACTCATCGCTTTGATCCATCATGACCTCACTCATCACTCTGATCCATCATGATCTCACTCATCACACTGATCCATCATGACCTCACTCATCACTCTGATCCATCATGACCTCACTCATCACTTTGATCCATCATGACCTCACTCATCACACTGATCCATCATGACCTCACTCATCACACTGATCCATCATGACCTCACTCATCACACTGATCCATCATGACCTCACTCATCACTTTGATCCATCATGACCTCACTCATCACTTTGATCCATCATGACCTCACTCATCACACTGATCCATCATGACCTCACTCATCACACTGATCCATCATGACCTCACTCATCACACTGATCCATCATGACCTCACTCATCACTTTGATCCATCATGACCTCACTCATCACACTGATCCATCATGACCTCACTCATCACACTGATCCATCATGACCTCACTCATCACACTGATCCATCATGACCTCACTCATCACTTTGATCCATCATGACCTCACTCATCACACTGATCCATCATGACCTCACTCATCACACTGATCCATCATGACCTCACTCATCGCTTTGATCCATCATGACCTTCCTCAGTGTGTGAAGCTGACTTTGACCAGCAGGATGCAGAGGTGGTCTGTAGGCAGCTTGGCTGTGGGGCTCCTTCAGTCCTCCACGGGGTGATCTATGGAGAAGTGGAGGATCCAATGTGGACCAAAGAGTTCCAGTGTGGAGGAAATGAGTCTGCTCTCCTGGACTGCAGAAGCTCAGGCTCAGAGAGAAACACCTGCTCACCTGGCAAAGCTGTTAGACTCACCTGCTCAGGTAGAAGAGGAGCTGCAGCTCTGATCTGGTTCATTTCTGTTCTAATGAAACTCACTTTATTCTTTTAATGATGACTCTCTTGCTTCTGTTCAGAGTCTGATGATGTCAGGTTGGTGGGAGGAGACAGTCGCTGTGCAGGAACACTGGAGGTGAAACGGGGAGACTGGAGACCAGTGATTTACTCTGTCTGGACCCTGAAGACAGCAGCTGCTGCCTGCAAAGAGTCGGACTGTGGCTCTGCTGTTTCTGTAGAACAGAGAAAGGAGTCCTCATGGAGATCTGTGTGGAGGATCAGCTCTGACTGTGTTCAGTCTGGATCTGCTCTGAGGGAGTGTGCCATATCAGATATCTCTTTCTACATCCTGAATCTCACCTGCTCAGGTAAGTCCATCAGTGACATCATCTATGACATCATCAGTGACATCATCTATGACAGTAATGTTTCCAGTATGTTCCTTCCTCCGTCACAGTGACAGTCGGTGGTTTCCATTGGACTGAACTGTAAAGTTATCCAGGACAATGACATCCTAAAGTGTAGAGAAGTGTATGACGAGCTGTTTTAACATTTAATAGCTCAGCTTGACTATCCAGAATTAACATTAGAGATATCTACAACTACATTCTGACTAGTCGTAATCACATTGTGACTAGTCAGATTTCTTATTCCAGATATCTATAACGTCATTGTGACTAGTCAGAGTTCTTATTCCAGATATCTATAACGTCATTGTGACTAGTCAGAGTTCTTATTCCAGATATCTATAACCTCATTGTGACTAGTCAGAGTTCTTATTCCAGATATCTATAACGTGATTGTGACTAGTCAGAGTTCTTATTCCAGATATCTATAACCGCATTGTGACTAGTCAGAGTTCTTATTCCAGATATCTATAACGTCATTGTGACTAGTCAGAGTTCTTATTCCAGATATCTATAACCTCATTGTGACTAGTCAGAGTTCTTATTCCAGATATCTATAACCTCATTGTGACTAGTCAGAGTTCTTATTCCAGATATCTATAACCTCATTGTGACTAGTCAGAGTTCTTATTCCAGATATCTATAACCTCATTGTGACTAGTCAGAGTTCTTATTCCAGATATCTATAACGTGATTGTGACTAGTCAGAGTTCTTATTCCAGATATCTATAACCTCATTGTGACTAGTCAGAGTTCTTATTCCAGATATCTATAACCTCATTGTGACTAGTCAGAGTTCTTATTCCAGATATCTATAACGTGATTGTGACTAGTCATAGTTCTTATTCCAGATATCTATAACCGCATTGTGACTAGTCAGAATTCTTATTCCAGATATCTATAACGTCATTGTGACTAGTCAGAGTTCTTATTCCAGATATCTATAACGTCATTGTGACTAGTCAGAGTTCTTATTCCAGATATCTATAACCTCATTGTGACTATTCAGAGTTCTTATTCCAGATATCTATAACGTCATTGTGACTAGTCAGAGTTCTTATTCCAGATATCTATAACGTCATTGTGACTAGTCAGAGCTCTTATTCCAGATATCTATAACCTCATTGTGACTAGTCAGAATTCTTATTCCAGATATCTATAATGTCATTGTGACTAGTCAGAATTCTTATTCCAGATATCTATAACGTCATTGTGACTACCACTTCTATTTCATTAATTTGTGTGTTATTTTAACTAAATTCTGTATTCACAAATCCAAATTCTTCATGACCATGTCAGACAATATATTTCCATATAAACCACTGTAAGCTTTACAAGATATTTATCTGACATATTTCTTTAATCTTTTTTATTACAACCTTTAGACCCCCTGGCGTGTTTGTAATTGTAGACTCAAATTGTATACACAAGTGTTTTAAACTTGATAACTGCCTCAATAAAGTTGTTAAAAAAACAACAACAAAAAAAAACATGGGTGCCGAGAAGACTTACGCAAAGTATACACAGATGTATCGTCGCTTATAACTCCTTCGGCAAGCCTCCTCGCTCCTCCAGATGCATTTTAGGAACTGGGATATCCTTCAAGATGGAGCGCTGAGATCGATTTCTGGATCACAAGCCGGAGCATCGAGGATCGAGGAGACGAGGAGACACAAAATCAGGTCCATTTTGTTGAACGGAGGGTCAACAAAACATAGAAAAACGTTTAAACGGAAACGGTGGTGCATTGAACACTCTGTTGTGCTACATAAATGCACTGCCTTTATAATACGGCAGGGTTTGTGCACGTCGCTGCTGATTGGGTAACACCTCTGACACACCCATCAAATGAGAGGAAACGCACCTCAAAGCCTGTTGTTCACCATTTGGAGGAAACACGCCGTTCAACCCGGAAACCGTAGCAAACCAGTGCCCACTGTTTTCAGACTGAACGTGCCCCAGCTCTCAGCCAATCATCTCTCTGTGTTTACAGACCTGCTGCTTCAGCCCAACATCTCTGGGTCCTCCTCCGTGGACGGGGTCTCCGAGGCCCAGCAGCAGGGGTTTCACGTGCTCTGGGGCTCCACCTTCACCATCAGCTGCTCCGTCCAGCCACAGTACCCAGGAGGCTCCTTCCAGCTCAACTTCACCTCCTCCACCTCAGCACTCAACTACACCTCAGCACTCAACTACACCAAGCCAGCTGTCAATCACTCCGCCCACTTCCTGTTTCCTGCTGCAGAGCCCGCCCACCAAGGAAGCTACAGCTGTGTTTATCACGTCTATGTTTTTTCTCATGACTTCTTCTCTGAGAGCCGTCTGATCTCTCTCACCGTCGCAGGTAAGCTGACTGTTTACATGCAGGTTTGGAAAATGTGATCCGAACGGAGTGAAAATGATCAGCTGACAACAGAGAAGCTTTCATTCTGTAATGAAGGATTTTCATTATTTTTAAAATTAAGGAATTTTCTTATTTCATAGGAATTTCATTTAATTTTCTACTTAAGGAATTTTCTTTTTTGAAAAGAATTGTACTTTATTTTGTATATAAGGAATTTTCTTATTTCATAAAAATTTTACTTAATTTTGTACTTTAAGAATTTTCTTATTTCATGAAAATTTTACTTAATTTTGTACTTAAGGAATTTTGCTTTTTTTTTATAATTAAGGATTTTACTTAATTAGTAATGAAGGATTTTGCTTATTTCATAAGAATTGTACTTAATTTTGTAATTAAGGTTTTTTTTTTATTTCGTAATAATTTTCCTTATTTTTTTATTTAAGAAGTTTGATGAATTATATCGCAGCCTACAGAGATCATAGAGATTAAAACATGAATACAAATTAGAGCTTCATTCCACATGGAGATGACGTCAATTTAACACGTCTGCTCACAACTAATTAAAGAGAGAAATGTAGTTCTAGTACTACTTTAGCAAAGTACTTTAAGGGTTATGACATATTCAGTCATAATAAGTCCATGCATGTTGTTGTTTCTGGAATGACACTGTGACTACTGTCATTGTGTTACACATGTCATATAAGAACCAAACTTATACAAAGTGTATAAATAATAAATAAAGCAAACAATCTACTGTAGGACAGAGCATGTTTGGTTCTAAACATATCAAAGTCTCACTAAAGTCACGTCAGTTGTATTTCTACAGATTAATCTCAGAGGACTTTAAAATCTGTCCAACAAAGAACAGTCTCCGTCCTCAGAGCCTGGATTCACATAAAGAAGATTCAAGAAGTGATTTTAGATTTCAGGTCACTACAGTTTGTGTTTAATGGGAGCTGTTGGACTCATGATGTGATGTGATGTGATGTGATGTGATGTGATGTGATGTGATGACTGTCCATGTGTTTGATCAGATCTAAGGCCTCTCATCATCAGAGCGGTCGTCCTGCCGCTGATTCTGCTGTTGGCGAACATTGGCCTTTACTTCTACTGTAAGGTACTGACACACGTCTGTTGTTCAGATCACTGACTGACATGAAGCACTCAGTCTGTGTTTATTGAAGTGAAGAGAGAGGAGTGATGCAGGAAGTCACATCTGTGTGCTGTCATGTGTCTCCAGGCCACCAGGGGGCAGAGGCCGAGCAGACGGGAGAAGGCTGAGCTGGATTATTCTAACCTGGGTGTTCCTGCAGCTGAAGGAGGAAGGAGCTCAGGGAGCAGAGTAGCACCTCCAAGGAGCTCATCTCACATCCAGATGGATTTATAACACACAACCCAGCAGCAGCTCCTTTTATATTATATTTATATTATATACTATATGTGTCTTACTCTCAACATGAAAACCAACAAGGTGTTAGTCTTTTCATACGTGACTTCCTGTCAGAACGTATGTAGCCCATTGGTTCCTACTGAAGATGTAAATCTCTAAAAACACCTCACAAACATAAAGTGTCATTAAAAACTAGACTTGAAAGCAGGAATACCGGCAGGAGTCCGACCCAGGCCGATCGGGAACAATGCTATATATTAAATTAAAATAAATGTGAAAAATTGATATATATCCTCTAAACTCGGTGTCACCAATCAAATTTGAAGACAACTGAAGACTTAAATCCTGAGATAAGAGTAAAAACATGTCACAGAGCCACCTACTGTTGGATCTGTAGATCTGGAGCACATCCAGGGTTGGTGAACCACATCTACTGCCACGTTGACAATCTGTTGGTGTTTGTGATTCAACAATATATAATGAATGAATCAAAGTCATGTAGCCAGCAAACAAAGTAGAGTATTAAAAACCAGAGGCTGTTTTCACACCAGTTTCATCTTGTTAGTGACACATGAACTTTATGAGCTCACTTTAGCGCTCCCTTGTGGTTCACATGGCTCATTTATTGTTGTGAGCAGGAACACATTTAGCTAAAACAATAACCATAATAATACAAATGGGAGCAAAATAAAAGAGTATCAACAGCTTATAGTGTGATGAAAGAATTTTGGTATTTCATTAGAATTTTGCTTAAAGGGGCTATATGTAAGAATCAGAAATTGCTTGTTCACAGCGACACCTGTGGCCGCAATGTCAACGAAAGTCAGCGTCCTGTTGCTCGCGCTACATTGACATGAACGAGCACCGGTCTAAACAGTGAGGCGACACACGTCAGCTAACACACAATATCACTCTGTATTTCACCTGCTTGGCAGTAATGTTAGCTGACCAGAGGAAGGTCTCTCCATAGATCAATGCTGATCCTAGTGTTGGCTTTTCCTGCTTCAGCCCGCCGACCCGGAGGGAACAGGGAGGGGGGGGGGAGAGACACCGAGGGGGGGGGGGGGGAAAGAGACCGACACCCGGTCGGGACGATAACGTAACTCGCTGCGGAGCACCGTCACTTCACAAGACACGGGAAACCTCTGTTGGTCTGGAGGAGCGGCAGCTTTTATTTCTGCACAAACGTCCACTGCACACTCACTAGATATTCTCAGAGCTAAACTAACTCTTCTACAGTGTGTAGTTTGCGCGCGTGCACGTGGAGTTGGAGCGAGCCGAGCGGGTGAGAACGAGCACGGTGTGCAAGCAGGTAGAAGCAGGCTGGAGCCTTGTGTTGGAGTCTGCGCGCTCGCGTACCCACACGCGAGCGCGCATGGGACACCGACCCGGTATGATTTATACGCGTAATAAGTTACATATAGTCCCTTTAATTTTGTACATAAGGAAAAATTATAATTGAGGATTTTACTTTTACTACTTTTTTTTTTAATGAAGCATTTTGCTGTTTTCATAAGAATTTCACTTAATGTTGTCATCAAGAATTTGATGATTTTAATAATTAAGTAAATTATTTATTTTTTTAGGATTTTACTTAATTTTGTAATTAAGGAATTTTCTTATTTGATAAGAATTTTACTTAAT
This sequence comes from Sebastolobus alascanus, assembly GCA_916701645.2. NCBI lineage: Eukaryota > Metazoa > Chordata > Actinopteri > Perciformes > Sebastidae > Sebastolobus > Sebastolobus alascanus. Next base: position 15,904 of record CAKAOJ020001798.1, read on the forward strand.
TTTATTTCATCAGAATTTTCCTTAATTTTGTACATAAGGAGTTTACCTAATTTTGCACTTAAAGAATTTACTTAATTTGTATGATTTTTACTTACTTTTGTATTTAAGGAATTTACTGAATTTTGTACTTTTGGGACTTTCTTAATGGTGTACTTAACTTGAGGATTTTACTTTTACTACTTTTTTTCTAATGGAGGATTTTGCTTATTTCGTAAGAATTTCGCTTAATATTGTCATAAAGGATTTTGCAAATGTTCCTAGTAAAGTAATGTACTTATTTTTAAAGAATTTTACTTAATTTTGTAATTAGGGAATTTTCTTATTTCATAAGAATTTTACTTAATTTTATTTCAGTAGAATTTGGCTTATTTTTGTACTCAAGAATCTTGTGTATTTTTGTATTTAAGAATATTGATTCATTTTGTAGTTAAGGAACTTGCTTTTTATAATTGAGGAATTTTCTTTATTCAAAATAATTTTGCTTAATTTTGTACATAAGGAGTTTAATTCATTTTGCACTTAAAGAATTTACTTAATTTCTATGAATTTTACTTACTTTTGTATTTAAAGAATTAACAGAATCTTGTACTTTGGAATTTTACTTTATTCATAAGAATTTTCTTAATGTTGTACTTAACAAATTTACACAAACTTATAATTGAGGATTTTACTTTTACTACTTTTTTTCTAATAAAGTATTTTGCTTACTTTATAAGAATTTCACTTAATGTTGTAATAAAGAATTTTGCAAATTTCCATAATTTTCAAAATTTACTTGATTTTAAATAATTAAATTTGTAATTGAGGAATTTTCTTTATTTAAAAGAATTTTGCTTAATTCTTTAATTAAGAGTTTTGTACTTGGATTTTGTTACGAAATATCCTCATAACTAAGCAAACAATCTGAATAAAAATATGAACACGTGTGTAGCAGGAGTCTTCAGAAATCAGAGAGATTAAAACATGAATGAAAATTTGGGGTTTATTCTACCTGGAGATGAGGTCACTTTAGGACGCACATACTTGTATTGCACAGAGAAATGTAGTACTAGTACTACTTAAGCAAAGTACTTTAAGGGTTAGTGAAGTCGGGTCCAAGCGGATCATTATTGGACGACACTAAGTGACCAAAACCAAACCTGAGCGACATCAGAAGGAGAATTTTTGACTCACCTGTTCAGATCTGTGTCCAAATATTCCGTTTTCATGTCCCCATTGTTGCTGTTGGATCACGACTGAGGTTTGCTGAGCTTCAATACACAGAGAGATGAAATGATTTAGATCACTGTAATAAATCTACATCTACTATGTTCAAAAAAATCTAATAAAACTAGTTTTATAAACTATGAAACTCTGTCAATGAGCTGATTTTAAGTGGTTCAGAAGAATCTGTATTTTTTCTCTGACTGACTAACGGGGAAGTGTGAGCAGGTGAGCGGGTGAGGAGGTGAGCGGGTGAGCGGGTGAGCGGGTGAGCGGGTGAGCGGGTGAGCAGGTGAGCAGGTGAGCAGGTGAGCAGGAGGGACAGGTGAGCAGGTGAGCAGGTGAGCAGGTGAGCAGGTGAGGAGGTGAGCGGGTGAGGAGGTGAGCGGGTGAGCGGGTGAGCGGGTGAGCGGGTGAGCGGGTGAGCAGGTGAGCAGGTGAGAGCAGGTGAGCGGGTGAGCGGGTGAGCGGGTGAGCGGGTGAGCAGGTGAGAGCAGGTGAGCAGGTGAGCAGGTGAGCAGGTGAGCAGGTGAGGAGGTGAGAGCAGGTGAGGAGGTGAGAGCAGGTGAGCAGGTGAGAGCAGGTGAGCAGGTGAGCAGGTGAGGAGGTGAGGAGGTGAGGAGGTGAGGAGGTGAGCAGGTGAGGAGGTGAGAGCAGGTGAGCAGGTGAGAGCAGGTGAGCAGGTGAGCAGGTGAGAGCAGGTGAGCAGGTGAGCAGGTGAGCAGGTGAGAGCAGGTGAGCAGGTGAGCAGGTGAGAGCAGGTGAGCAGGTGAGCAGGTGAGACTAATCAGGGCGGGGCAGACAGCAAAACACAAGGCAGGAAGTGAAGATGAAGTATCACAGAGTATCAAAATAAAACAGGAAACCTGAATGAATAACATAAAAAGCCAGAAGATGTAGATCCTGTAGATAAGTGATCATCCTGTGATGCAACACAGTCCAGTCCTCACAGAAAGTCAGAGGCAGAGAGCCAGACTGTGACGGACAAAGTCAGACATCTGAGATGCATCCGAACGGACTTTCACCGTATTCACATTGTGACAGCTGCCGACCAAAACATGAGACCAAATATTCCACCCGATTTGACTGTTATCAGGCTATTGAAGAGGCATTATCAACACACATCTGTCCTAAATGAGTTGGCTAGTAGGGCCCTACCAACCTAAATAATAGGTTCAAGAGGCTGTTATCACCTATTTATTTTAGTGAGCAGTCAGGCCCAACAAAAAAAGGAATCCACAGAAGAAGAAGTATAACCAACCAACCAACCAACCACAGAAGAAGAAGACAACCACAAAAAGTTTTGGCGGATAATTTAGAGAGGGAAAGTAGGAAGAAGAAGACAACCAGGAAAACATTTGTGCGGATAATTTAGTTAACTATACATTATTGACATGCGCTAACAACTAGGTACGTCTTTTATTAGCTGTGTTGTGGTTGTGTGCTATGTATCATGTATGATAACCTAAAGCTCAGAATAAAGTGAAATACTGCATAGATCGAAGTGTGCGGATATCTTTTCTACCATTTTTGGACTCATTGATTTTTCCAGCACCTTAGCAAAGATTAAGACCGGTTGAGCGGTTGTCATCCTGCATTAGCTATGTTGTGGGAAATAACTTTACCGGGAGGTGTTTTAACATGTTAACTATACGTTACTGACAAGCGCTAACAACTAGGTACGTCTTTTATTAGCTAAATAACTTTACCTGTCACCTGTTTTACTATGTATGACGCCTGCAAAACACAGCGTATCGTCTACGTTAGACTAACGTTATACGTTACACGTTAGACTAACGTTATACGTTACACGTTAGACTAACGTTATGCGTTACACGTTAGACGATACGCCGTGTTTTGCATGCGTGATAATGTTCGACACAATGCTGAAGTGGACTGAAATGGCATCTCAATTTTCATTGTTCTTTAGGCTATCCTTCTGATCGACAACGGCTGCACCTAAAGGTAAGGTATACATTTGCAAATCTAAAAAAGAGGCTGTAGTTATTAATGAGAAGCTATGAGAGAAATGTGAGTTCACCCTTACTAATGAAAGACTAGGATTGCTATCTAGTTCTACCATGACCACTTGTGTGTTGTTGTAAACAATCAGTTTTGTCTAAAATGCCTGGATAAGCTTGATATCACTCTGTCATTGACCTAAATTCATTATAATCATGGCATATGGAGCTATGATTTAAAATAATTTGTTACTAACTCCTGTGAATGAGAGAGTGTTCAGAGCTCTTCCTGTCTGAACTTTCGCTTTAAGCTTCATTACTCTGTTATTTTCATGCAATCTCTGGCACAAGAATTTCCTTTGGGATTAATAAAAGTTATATTCTTATCTTATCTTATATTTGTCTTTTGCAGTAGTGTTACGATAATGTTGCAGCTGAAACTCACATGAAGAGATAGGGAATTGGTATTTCTAAATATTTTACACAAGATTATAATGTTGCTGAAATATTTCTCTTCGCTTTAATGACATGGTCACTTTAATTTTCTCTATTTCAGAACTGGATTGGTAATCATAAGAGGGTGTTCATGGGTCGCTCCCATCCACCCAAGGCAAAATGATTCACACGGGATTTGTCAGCTTACAATTTATTTTGTCGCGACGTTTTAAAAAAAAACAAGGGTAAGTAATTTTGTGAAAGTTTTTACACTAATACTTTACGTAAATGGGTGAAGGCTGTATGCTTTTGCTATGCATATCCATCAACATTTCTCTTGCATCTTTGCATCTTTCTGCTCCTGCAGCTCAGCTTGCATTAGCAACTGGGTCTGAATTGACGTTTTACATACTAAGGTTTTGTGTCATGTCTAGAACAGTTTCCACAACACAACCAGCTGATTGTAACATGAAATTGAAACTTGAGACACGGGACACGAACAGTGGTCTCCTGGATGAAAGCCTTGTGTTTGTTGAATGCATAATTTGTTTATTCATGCACCTTGAAATGACTCTTTATATTTATTACCAAAGCAAAAGGTAGTGTGACATCATAGATCAACAAAAAGTTTTAGGGAGAAAATCCGGGATGTGATGGATGTACAAGACTTGATTTACTTATATCACAAGGTATGTCTTTTCCTGACCTTTAAGGACCAGTGTACAATATACAAAATATGTCTTATTTAGTGTATAATAAGAATTATCATAATATCATAATAAGAATTGTTTTGTGTTCATTAGCTTAGAATGAGCCATTTATAGAATAGAATAGAATAGAATAGCCTTTATTGTCATTGCACAGTCTCCTATACAACGAAATTGGGGATGTCACAACTGAAGGTGTATTTGCAATAAAACCAAGAATAAAAACACGTAAAAAGCAACAAGAATAAATAATAATAATAATAATAAAATAAATAAAAAAGAACACTTAGGTCATAACAGAACAGATGATGTGACAGTAAATAAATCAGGATGAGGTAATAGATATATTGCACGTTAGATGGTTGCGGATGTGTTAATACTGCACATTTCTTTGACAGCTGAGGGAGGTTAGTGTCTACAGTACTCTAGAGACCGCATTCTGCCTTTTCCTATCGGCCGCTGTAGCTCTCCCAACATGCTCGACCCATGGGAGAAGTTGTAATCCGTAACCTCACCGCTAGATACCGTCAGATCCTACCCACTGTTCCTTTAACCAAGGCATTTCAGTTGCTGCATAGCATAATAGCTGAATAATAATAATAATGATAATAATAATAATAATAATAATAATAATAATAATAATAATGATAATAATAATAATAATAATAATAATAATAATAATAATAATAGCTAATGTTGAAGAGAGCGAACCTACAAAATATTTGACAGATTTTTTATGATTACTAATAAAATGTGTGTGTTACTCTGTTGGCCGACAAATAATGTATTGTAGTAAAGTAGATGACGACCCTAGACTGTGCTTTGTCGTGAGAAATTTATTTTCCTTTATAAATGTTTTTTTTTAAAAGAAAGACTTTCTGATTGTAAAATATGAGTGCAGAGTTATCAAATGCCCTTAACTTTTTTTTCCAGGCACTATGAAAGATATGAATGGGTTGGTTCACTGTAAGCCAGAAGACAGGGAGAGATTCAGGGAGAGATTCAGGCAGAGATTCAGGGAGAGATTCAGGGAGAGATTCAGGCAGAGATTCAGGGAGAGATTCAGGCAGAGATTCAGAGAGAGATTTAGAGAGAGATTCAGGCAGAGATTCAGGGAGAGATTCAGGGAGAGATTCAGGCAGAGATTCAGGGAGAGATTCATGCAGAGATTCAGGGAGAGATTCAGGGAGAGATTCAGGGAGAGATTCAGGCAGAGATTCAGGGAGAGATTCAGGGAGAGATTCAGGCAGAGATTCAGGGAGAGATTCAGGCAGAGATTCAGGGAGAGATTCAGGGAGAGATTCAGAGAGAGATTCAGGGAGAGATTCAGGGAGAGATTCATGCAGAGATTCAGGGAGAGATTCAGGGAGAGATTCAGGGAGAGATTCAGGGAGAGATTCAGGCAGAGATTCAGGGAGAGATTCAGGGAGAGATTCAGGCAGAGATTCAGGGAGAGATTCAGGGAGAGATTCAGGGAGAGATTCAGGCAGAGATTCAGGGAGAGATTCAGGGAGAGATTCAGGGAGAGATTCAGGGAGAGATTCATGCAGAGATTCAGGGAGAGATTCAGGGAGAGATTCATGCAGAGATTCAGGGAGAGATTCAGGCAGAGATTCAGGGAGAGATTCAGGGAGAGATTCAGGCAGAGATTCAGGGAGAGATTCAGGGAGAGATTCAGGCAGAGATTCAGGCAGAGATTCATGCAGAGATTCAGGGAGAGATTCAGGGAGAGATTCAGGGAGAGATTCAGGGAGAGATTCAGGGAGAGATTCAGGCAGAGATTCAGGGAGAGATTCAGGGAGAGATTCAGGCAGAGATTCAGGGAGAGATTCAGGGAGAGATTCAGGCAGAGATTCAGGGAGAGATTCAGGGAGAGATTCAGAGAGAGATTCAGGCAGATATTCAGGGAGAGATTCAGGGAGAGATTCAGGGAGAGATTCAGGCAGATATTCAGGGAGAGATTCAGGGAGAGATTCAGGGAGAGATTCAGGCAGAGATTCAGGCAGATATTCAGGGAGAGATTCAGGGAGAGATTCAGGGAGAGATTCAGGCAGAGATTCAGGCAGATATTCAGGGAGAGATTCAGGGAGAGATTCAGGCAGAGATTCAGGCAGATATTCAGGGAGAGATTCAGGGAGAGATTCAGGCAGAGATTCAGGCAGATATTCAGGGAGAGATTCAGGCAGAGATTCAGGCAGATATTCAGGCAGATATTCAGGGAGAGATTCAGGGAGAGATTCAGGCAGAGATTCAGAGAGAGATTCAGGCAGAGATTCAGGGAGAGATTCAGGGAGAGATTCAGGCAGAGATTCAGAGAGAGATTCAGGCAGAGATTCAGGGAGAGATTCAGGGAGAGATTCAGGCAGAGATTCAGGGAGAGATTCAGGCAGAGATTCAGGCAGATATTCAGGGAGAGATTCAGGCAGAGATTCAGGCAGATATTCAGGCAGATATTCAGGGAGAGATTCAGGGAGAGATTCAGGCAGAGATTCAGAGAGAGATTCAGGCAGAGATTCAGAGAGAGATTCAGGCAGAGATTCAGGGAGAGATTCAGGGAGAGATTCAGGCAGAGATTCAGGGAGAGATTCAGGGAGAGATTCAGGCAGAGATTCAGGCAGATATTCAGGGAGAGATTCAGGCAGAGATTCAGGCAGATATTCAGGCAGATATTCAGGGAGAGATTCAGGGAGAGATTCAGGCAGAGATTCAGAGAGAGATTCAGGCAGAGATTCAGAGAGAGATTCAGGCAGAGATTCAGGGAGAGATTCAGGGAGAGATTCAGGCAGAGATTCAGAGAGAGATTCAGGCAGAGATTCAGAGAGAAGACAGCGGCTCTGAAGATTAAAGATTAAAAAGCACTTAAAACAGCTTAGGCTAGAGGTTTGTTAGATCTACTGCATTTCTTTAAAGTGCCCATGGAGTTGGATTACGACAAGTTTTGCATCAGCGAGTTGACATGATCCTGTTCGGTGTAATACCAAATGAGACTGTTGAGTGATAACGAAGTTTAATGTTAAAATGGGCTGTGACAGTAGGCTAGTCAGAATTCCATTGTTGAGAATAAAAAAGGTGTGATGTTTTCATTGCACTTACCTCATCAAGTGCTGAGTTATTCTTTTGATAAAGTCACAAGTTTTCATGAATAAACTTTATTACAGAGCTACACAGTCCACGAAGGCGTAAGAAAACTGGTTAGTTTTGACATAACTTCTCGGGCACTTTGATTTCTTTAGATGTTTTCATGCAACATTATTTCTGAGCTTATATAATTAATCAAATTTAATGTTGCTTCAGTAATAAATATCATTTTGATTTTTTTTTTTTTTTATATATATTCTAAATTTGACGAAGGTGTCCAGACTGGAGGATCTGTGGAAACAGCAGCTGTCTGTGGATGTAGGAAACCCTGCAACAGAGTCCCAGCTGTCCAGAGGAAAAGCTGCAGGCTTCCTGGACCTGACACATTTTACAATTAAGTTTGTGCTTCATTTTGCAGGTAACGTCTTTAAAAGAATGTAACACCTTATTTACATGTTATTTAGCTTAGCAGTAGTTAAACATATTGACTGAGTAGTTGACATGTACTTAAGCAGTGCAAGGCTGATGTAGAATCAAACTTTCCCAACTTATAGCAAGCAGTATCCTGACATTTTTCATATCATGTCTTTACAGCAGCACTACCTCGCCTAACAGTCAAAATGTTGAAGTGTCAGTTATATAACGATAGTGGACCAAACTGCCCTTGGAACAGATTTTAATCCCTGCTGTACAAAGTCAAGCAGTGAATATATACAGCAGTGACAGCCATTGTGTACAAACTAAACAACTTGTAATTCAGCTCAGCTCAGGCTGTTGGTTATGATATTGTTTGCTTTGAACTACCTTCAATATTTGTCAGTTAAGTTCATTTTTAATTAATGGCAATTGCAAGGAACTACACGTACTTCAGCCGGTAGAAATAAAAGTGATGCCATTGTCCACCGTATGAATAAGCACACAGTTGCTGCTGTACTACTAACTGTGCAGTACTGTTAGTTCAAACCAAGTGTTGTGGCAATGGCTTCTCCTGATCTTCTCTGGCTTGGAGTGTAGCTCATTTGTATCTCACTTTCTTCCAAATGAATAAAAACTTTAGTGTATTGTAGCACCTCATGTCGGATGAAATCCACATGCATAGATATACATGATATATTAAGAATTATGCAAGCTCATATGTTTATAGGAAATCCAGCTAATGTTAAAATAGGTTTTAACTTAACATGTTCTCTCAATATATGTTTATCCTGCTCTTCATCAGCAGCCACAGCTGAATCCAGGGATTCACACTCTGGTGAAGAAGCTCCAGGACATCTTCAACCAGAAATACAGGAAGCTCTTTTTTCTGCATTTTCAGTTGCATGTATTTCTTCTCTATTGTTGAGTTCTATATGTCTTAATGTATATAACTATTATAGAGCTGTCGTGCAATTGACTGCACAAACAGTTTCTGACATAATTCAGACTAACACATTTAATGAAATTAGAGTAAACATGTTCACAGACGAGCTAAATATGATCTGAATGAACACATCTTAGGTCTCCAAATTGTCATTTCCCTCATTTGCCTCTTGCCCTCCAATATTACTTCTTCTCATCAAAAATGCAAGGGACACATGTAAAAACACGCAAAGAAAGAGGAACAGAGGAAATATCCATTCCTTTCATACTTCATACATATAATGTGATGTATACGATGTGATAATTAGTGATGTTCCCAACGACAAATGTCCTTGACATTTAAACTGAAGTTAAAACTTACATTAGCCGCAGCTCTCTGCAGCAACAGCTGAGACAGCATATGTCAATATGTCATTTAAATGTGTGCATTAATAAAATAATAATGATATTAATAATACATTAAACCGACTTGTATTTCTGGTGCCGACTAGCGAGGGTAGCAACGTTTAATCGACTAGACGACTAATCGCACATATGCCTCTAGTCAGTACACAGGAATATATTTGAGGCACTTGAGTCTTGTGATAGAGGTCATTTGGTTTACGGATGAGAGGGAACTTAAACATTTCCAAAACAAACTGTGTTGCACACTCACTGTCAGTGGTTTAGTGGAGGCTATAGGCAGGAACACTGAGTATACCCATCTCTTTTTCCTGGAGGTTTACACTATACCCAGTACCTATCAGCTGAAAAGCCATTGGAATATATAGGAGTATACCCACTTCCTCCTTGGTAACCTGCCCATCTCTACCTAGCAGTACAAACATCTCATCAACAATCACTGCTTAGTGCTAGTGTGCCGTTGGTTAAGCTTCTATGGTTTCCGACCCCGGCTCCAGAGACTGTTGTGGTCAAAATCACAGGAGATCAAAGACACTGAGATCACATTTTCTCCATTCTGATGTTTGTTCCTAGTAAAGTGCTCAGTGAGTCTGTATCCTCTTCTATTCTTTCACATGTGAAGGTCTATAAACTTTGTATATTGTATTGTATAGAATGCTCAAAATCATGATGAACTTTACTTTAAAAAAAATGGTTTGTTTTACACAGAATGACCTCATACATAACCTATGTTAACCTTTTTTCTGAATCTATATATGCCCTAACTGTTGTCTTTTTTATTTTAAAGTGTCAGCGGGTGGATGTGGACGGCTCCCCTACCGGGTCCGGGTCAACAGAACTTTACACATCGAGGTCACCGGTCTGCCCAATGACCTCGTGCTGAGGAAGCCGGCATTTTACGGACGGAATCAGCTGGAGGCCGTTATAAAACAGCAGGAACAGATTTCCTTTGAAATAAGTATGAATTTTAGCTGATTGTGTTTCATTATGAATTGTGATGTAAATACATTACATAATGTGCAGTGCAGGTTTTTTCTGTGGCACTTGCATAGCCAAATACTAAGTCTGTAAATACTGTGACTTAATGCCACCTTTGTCAAATGTGTCTCCCTTACAGCAGGAACACAGCGAGATCTGGAACTGGAGACAGTGGAGACAATGGAGACAGACCAATCTGTACCACAAGGTATGACATAATGCCTACATCAGTGACAACCACTGACAATAGTGGTGAATTAAGGTGTAAATATGTGAAATAAAGTATGCTCACTGATCTAGACAGAATCTGTTATACCATGTGGCTATTGTATATATGTAAGGGATAATGTACAGGGTTTTCAAACTAAATTTGAACCTAAATTTAAGATAAATATTTTCTTTTGGTGCTAGTTTATGCTTGAGGTTTGCCATATAATATGTTGCAGTGTGAGGAACACAGTTTAAAGTTTTCCCCTACTGTGGTGATAACAGCACCCTGAGAACTACACTACATTTCTTTGTAGAAAAACATTATGTTCAGGTTAATATACAGTACATGTAATAAATCTTCTGTAATTATTCTACAACTGTATCTGGAAATTGTTGATTTTTTTTAGGTGCACAAGCCAGGCGTCCACAGTTTTCAGATGGAGTCACAGACATTGCTGAAGCAAAGAATGTCAATGAAGGTACACTTATATTATATATATATATATTATATATATATATATTATATATATATATATATATATATATATATATATATATATATATATATATATTATATATTGTACCCTTTGTCTAAAGTTACATTTTTGACTTCAATGGATTACCCACAAGACCCAAGTAAAAAAAACAATATGAAAAATGTAGCATGTTTATAAAAACTTGAAAATGGAAATACAGTATGTTATTCACATGCTTTCTCGCCATTTACCATGACACATCAAAGTAGCCATAGATGCATCGTCTGTCCTTTGATCATTGTAAAATGCAGCGATCTGATGGATAAAGAATCACTTCTGCACTTGATTATTTCTTTTAGTGTTACAAAACTTCTTTAACTTAAGTCTTTACCTATACTACTACTTCAAATAACAATAAACATTTGCATCAAACTTCTAATATTACTTTAAGTGTATCCCGTGTTAAGTTCATTAGAGCAAAAGGAACTGATTGTTCTTCTTTTGTTTCCCTTCAAAGATGAAGCAATGCCTGCAGTGTCTGTGGGATAGATTTCTTTGACAAGAACAAGAACAGGAAGAAGATTTGGCGCTCATGGTCACACACAGCGTGTGGCTTTAAACGCAAGTTGTGCGCTCATTGTCAAGAATAAGTTTGACATTATGACAATTGTACATTTTTTTGTATTTAGTTGTTCAGTGTGTTCAACAAATACTGTGATGTTAAAATATTCTAAAAGTCATGCATTCAAATGTTTTCTGAAAGTCATGCATTCAAATGTTTAGTATATGTTATGTTATGTAATTGTATTATAATGTGTGATGCATTAATGTGTACTGTACACACTTTAATGTTGCAGCTGGTAAAGGTATATATATATATATATATATATATATATATATATATATATATATATATATATATATATACTGCTGGGAAGCTATACAACACCAAATGAATTATTTGATTTATACTTTGTACCGTTAATCTGAATTTGAAACTGTTGTTTCTATTGCAACTGATGTTTACTGCTTAATTCGTACTTTTTCATTATTGTACAATAAATGAATTCCTGCTGGAGTCCTTGAGAATGTTATTAAGTGTATATCTGAGCCGTTCACACATGATGGGAGAGTACATGAGTACAGTATAGCGGACAGATTCAGTGTGAGGACCAGAGACATGTGATTCTTTAAATTTTACTATTACAGGTGAGTATTGTTAGACAACACAACACAAGTGTTCAATTACAGGAAACGTGTTTATATGTAATTATATCACTAGCCAAGTGATTGTCAAATCTGGCAATAATATACACAACACAGATTAGTACTGACATTGATGAAAGGAAATATTACAGGACAGGTAAATAAATATACTAAATTTCTTTAAATAAACGGGATGCAAGTTCTCATTTGAGAGTATTACAGCCTCAACATAGAACGCCTCTCATTTTATTAATAAAGTGGTTAGTTGTCTAATTTCTACTTTTCTAGTTGAAAAAAGGAAAAACGTTTACACCACAGTCCCTTGAACTGTTTGAATAAGATTAAACTGCTTTTCTCGTACTGACATAAGCACCTTAACCTCATTAGGGAGTTGTGTGGACTCTGGGTGTGATGAAGATGAAGTTATTAGGCTATAAGTGAAGACATTACAGAATGACTTAGTGCTGTCAATAGTACGAGGTTGCCAGATCTTGCTCCCGTTTTTTACGTATAGTCGGCCTATTAGCATATTGTAGCGGTGCAGTGGTTGACCTGGTAGGGCGGAGCGGTCACGTAATGCGTGAAAACCGCGGGTAATAGCCAACCTGGCAACCACGCCTGGCGTGTTTTAGAGTCGGGCCTTTTTCATTACTGCAAATACTTCAAAG
>CAKAOJ020001799.1:0-30370 GCA_916701645.2 Sebastolobus alascanus
TACTATGACTTTTTTTCGACACACTATACTAAGTCTTTTTCGACACACTATACTATGACTTTTTTTCGAAAAAAAAGTCATAGTATGTCGAAAATTTTCATGAAAAAAAGTCATAGTATAGTGAGTCGAAAATTTTACGAAAAAAAGGCATAGTATAGTATGTCGAAAATTTGAATGAGTAGAAATAGTCATAGTATAGTATGTCGAAAATTTGAATGAGTAGAAATAGTCATAGTATAGTATGTCGAAAATGTTCATGACAAAAGTCATAGTATAGTATGTCGATTAATTTGGTGGAAAAAAATATCATAGTATAGTATAGTATGCCTACGGAGTGGCAGACAGGGGTGGTGGTTCCCCTCTTCAAAAAGGGGGAACAGAGAGTGTGTGCCAATTACAGGGGTATCACACTACTCAGCCTCCCTGGTAAAGTTTACTCCAAGGTGCTGGAAAGGAGGGTTCGGCCGATAGTCGAACCTCGGATTGAAGAGGAACAATGCGGATTCCGTCCTGGCCGTGGAACAACGGACCAGCTCTTCACTCTCGCAAGGATCCTGGAGGGGGCCTGGGAGTATGCCTATCCAGTCTACATGTGTTTTGTGGACTTGGAGAAGGCGTATGACCGGGTCTCCCGGGAGATACTGTTGGGGGGTGCTGCGGGAGTACGGGGTGAGGGGGGCCCTTCTTAGGGCCATCCAATCTCTGTACGCCCAAAGCGAGAGCTGTGTCCGGATCCTCGGCAGTAAGTCGGACTCGTTTCCGGTGGGGGTTGGCCTCCGCCAGGGCTGCGCTTTGTCACCAATCCTGTTCGTGATATTCATGGACAGGATATCGAGGCGTAGTCGGGGGGAGGAGGGTTTGCAGTTCGGTGTGCTGAGGATCTCATCGCTGCTTTTTGCTGATGATGTGGTCCTGTTGGCATCATCGGACTGTGACCTCCAGCACTCACTGGATCGGTTCGCAGCCGAGTGTGAAGCGGCTGGGATGAGGATCAGCACCTCTAAATCTGAGGCCATGGTTCTCAGCAGGAAACCGATGGATTGCCTACTCCGGGTAGGGAATGAGTCCTTACCCCAAGTGAAGGAGTTCAAGTACCTCGGGGTCTTGTTCGCGAGTGAGGGGACAATGGAACGTGAGATTGGCCGGAGAATCGGAGCAGCGGGGGCGGTACTGCATTCGCTTTACGCACCGTTGTGACGAAAAGAGAGCTGAGCCGGAAGGCAAAGCTCTCCATCTACCGGGCAATCTTCGTTCCTACTCTCACCTATGGTCATGAGAGTTGGGTCATGACCGAAAGAACGAGATCGCGGGTACAAGCGGCCGAAATGGGATTCCTCAGGAGGGTGGCTGGCGTCTCCCTTAGAGATAGGGTGAGAAGCTCAGTCATCCGTGAGGGACTCGGAGTAGAGCCGCTGCTCCTTTGCGTTGAAAGGAGCCAGTTGAGGTGGTTCGGGCATCTAGTAAGGATGCCCCCTGGGCGCCTCCCTAGGGAGGTGTTCCAGGCACGACCAGCTGGGAGGAGGCCACGGGGAAGACCCAGGACTAGGTGGAGAGATTATATCTCCACACTGGCCTGGGAACGCCTCGGGATCCCCCAGTCAGAGCTGGTTAATGTGGCCCGGGAAAGGGAAGTTTGGGGCTCCCTGCTGGAGCTGTTGCCCCTGCGACCCGACCCCGGATAAGCGGTTGAAGATGAAGAGAGATGAAGAAGAAGAGAGTATGCCGAAAATTTTATGAAAAAAAAGTCATAGTATAGTATGTCGAAAATTTTATGAAAAAAAAGTCATAGTATAGTATGTTGAAAATATTCATGAAAAAAGATAGTCATAGTATAGTATGTCAAAAGTTCATGAAAAAAGTCATAGTATAGTATGTCGAAAATTGATAAAAAAAGTCATAGTATAGTATGTCGAAATTTTATGAAAAGTCATAGTGTAGTATGTCGAAAATTTTCATGAAAAAGTCATAGTATAGTATGTCGAAAATTTTCATGAAAAAAGTCATAGTATAGTATGTCGAAAATTTTCATGAAAAAAGTCATAGTATAGTATGTCAAAAATTTTCATGAAAAAAGTCATAGTATAGTTTGTCGAAAATTTTCATGAACAAAGTCATAGTATAGTATGTCGATTAATTTTGTGGAAAAAAATATCATACTAGAGTATGTCGAAAATTTTCATGAAAACAGAAAGTCATAGTATAGTATGTCGAAAATTTTATGAAAAAAAGTCATAGTATAGTATGTCGAAAAATTTATGAAAAATAAGTCATAGTATAGTATGTCGGAAATTTTCATGAAAAAAAAAGTCATAGTATAGTATGTCGAAAATTTTATAACAAAAAGCCATAGGATAGTATGTCGAATATTTTATGAAAAAAAAGTCGTAGTATAGTATGTCAAATTTTATGAAAAAAGTCATAGTATAGTATATCGAAAATTTTCATGACAAAAAAAAAAGTCATAGTATAGTATGTCGAAAATTTTATAACAAAAAGTCATAGGATAGTATGTTGAATATTTTATGAAAAAAAGTCATAGTATAGTATGTCGAAAATTTATGAAAGAAAGTCATAGTATAGTATGTCGAAAATTTTCATGAAAAAAAAGTCATAGTATAGTATGTCGAAAATATTCATGAAAAAAGATAGTCATAGTATAGTATGTCAAAAGTTCATGAAAAAAGTCATAGTATAGTATGTCGAAAATTGATTAAAAAAGTCATAGTATAGTATGTCGAAATTTTATGAAAAGTCATAGTGTAGTATGCCGAAAATTTTCATGAAAAAGTCATAGTATAGTATGTCGAAAATTTTCATGAAAAAAGTCATAGTATAGTATGTCGAAAATTTTCATGAAAAAAGTCATAGTATAGTATGTCAAAAATTTTCATGAAAAAAGTCATAGTATAGTTTGTCGAAAATGTTCATGAACAAAGTCATAGTATAGTATGTCGATTAATTTTGTGGAAAAAAATATCATACTAGAGTATGTCGAAAATTTTCATGAAAAAGTCATAGTATAGTATGTCGAAAATTTTCATGAAAAAAGTCATAGTATAGTATGTCGAAAATTTTCATGAAAAAAGTCATAGTATAGTATATCAAAAATTTTCATGAAAAAAGTCATAGTATAGTTTGTCGAAAATTTTCATGAACAAAGTCATAGTATAGTATGTCGATTAATTTTGTGGAAAAAAATGTCATACTAGAGTATGTCGAAAATTTTCATGAAAACAGAAAGTCATAGTATAGTATGTCGAAAATTTTATGAAAAAAAGTCATAGTATAGTATGTCGAAAAATTTATGAAAAATAAGTCATAGTATAGTATGTCGGAAATTTTCATGAAAAAAAAAGTCATAGTATAGTATGTCGAAAATTTTATAACAAAAAACCATAGGATAGTATGTCGAATATTTTATGAAAAAAAAGTCGTAGTATAGTATGTCAAATTTTATGAAAAAAGTCATAGTATAGTCTATCGAAAATTTTCATGACAAAAAAAAAAGTCATAGTATAGTATGTCGAAAATTTTATAACAAAAAGTCATAGGATAGTATGTCGAATATTTTATGAAAAAAAAGTCGTAGTATAGTATGTCAAATTTTATGAAAAAAGTCATAGTATAGTATATCGAAAATTTTCATGACAAAAAAAAAAGTCATAGTATAGTATGTCGAAAATTTTATAACAAAAAGTCATAGGATAGTATGTTGAATATTTTATGAAAAAAAGTCATAGTATAGTATGTCGAAAATTTATGAAAGAAAGTCATAGTATAGTATGTCGAAAATTTTCATGAAAAAAAAGTCATAGTATAGTATGTCGAAAATTTTCATGAAAAAAGGCATAGTATAGTATGTCGAAAATTTTCATGAAAAAAGATAGTCATAGTATAGTATGTCAAAAATTCATGAAAAAAGTCATAGTATAGTATGTCGAAAATTGATTAAAAAAGTCATAGTATAGTATGTCGAAATTTTATGAAAAGTCATAGTGTAGTATGCCGAAAATTTTCATGAAAAAGTCATAGTATAGTATGTCGAAAATTTTCATGAAAAAAGTCATAGTATAGTATGTCGAAAATTTTCATGAAAAAAGTCATAGTATAGTATATCAAAAATTTTCATGAAAAAAGTCATAGTATAGTTTGTCGAAAATTTTCATGAACAAAGTCAAAGTATAGTATGTCGATTAATTTTGTGGAAAAAAATATCATACTAGAGTATGTCGAAAATTTTCATGAAAACAGAAAGTCATAGTATAGTATGTCGAAAATTTTATGAAAAAAAGTCATAGTATAGTATGTCGAAAAATTTATGAAAAATAAGTCATAGTATAGTATGTCGGAAATTTTCATGAAAAAAAAAGTCATAGTATAGTATGTCGAAAATTTTATAACAAAAAGCCATAGGATAGTATGTTGAATATTTTATGAAAAAAAAGTCGTAGTATAGTATGTCAAATTTTATGACAAAAGTCATAGTATAGTATGTCGAAAATTTTCATGAAAAAAGGCATAGTATAGTATGTCGAAAATTTTCATGAAAAAAGATAGTCATAGTATAGTATGTCAAAAGTTCATGAAAAAAGTCATAGTATAGTATGTCGAAAATTGATTAAAAAAGTCATAGTATAGTATGTCGAAATTTTATGAAAAGTCATAGTGTAGTATGTCGAAAATTTTCATGAAAAAGTCATAGTATAGTATGTCGAAAATTTTCATGAAAAAAGTCATAGTATAGTATGTCGAAAATTTTCATGAAAAAAGTCATAGTATAGTATGTCAAAAATTTTCATGAAAAAAGTCATAGTATAGTTTGTCGAAAATTTTCATGGACAAAGTCATAGTATAGTATGTCGATTAATTTTGTGGAAAAAAATATCATACTAGAGTATGTCGAAAATTTTCATGAAAACAGAAAGTCATAGTATAGTATGTCGAAAATTTTATGAAAAAAAGTCATAGTATAGTATGTCGAAAAATTTATGAAAAATAAGTCATAGTATAGTATGTCGGAAATTTTCATGAAAAAAAAAGTCATAGTATAGTATGTCGAAAATTTTATAACAAAAAGCCATAGGATAGTATGTCGAATATTTTATGAAAAAAAAGTCGTAGTATAGTATGTCAAATTTTATGAAAAAAGTCATAGTATAGTATATCGAAAATTTTCATGACAAAAAAAAAAGTCATAGTATAGTATGTCGAAAATTTTATAACAAAAAGTCATAGGATAGTATGTTGAATATTTTATGAAAAAAAGTCATAGTATAGTATGTCGAAAATTTATGAAAGAAAGTCATAGTATAGTATGTCGAAAATTTTCATGAAAAAAAAGTCATAGTATAGTATGTCGAAAATATTCATGAAAAAAGATAGTCATAGTATAGTATGTCAAAAGTTCATGAAAAAAGTCATAGTATAGTATGTCGAAAATTGATTAAAAAAGTCATAGTATAGTATGTCGAAAATTTTCATGAAAAAAGTCATAGTATAGTATGTCAAAAATTTTCATGAAAAAAGTCATAGTATAGTTTGTCGAAAATGTTCATGAACAAAGTCATAGTATAGTATGTCGAAAAATTTATGAAAAATAAGTCATAAATCAAATCAAATCAAATCAATTTTATTTGTATAGCCCAAAATCACAAATCACAAATTTGCCTCGGGGGGCTTTACAATCTGTACAGAATACAACACCCTCTGTCCTTTACAGTGCGACCCTCACATCGGCTAAGGAAAAACTTAACCACAAAAAAACCCTTTTAACAGGGAGGAAAAATGGAAGAAACCTCAGGAAGAGCGGCAGAGGAGGGATCCCCCTTCCAGGATGGACAGACGTGCAATAGATGTCGCGTGTACAGAGTAACCACATAATGAAAACACAACATAGACAATTTATGACAAAAATGAATACATCTAATGTGAATATATGTGAGAAGGTGGGTCCAGGAGGATGTCAAGCAGCTTCCAGGCGACACCAAACAGATAGAGCCAGAGCAACACGACCTCCTCTTGACGTCAAAACCAGTAGAGCCAGAGCAGCACGACTTCCACTCCACGCCAATCAGATAGAGCCTTAGCTGCGTAACCTCCTCTCAACGCCATAAAGGTAGAGCCTGAGCAACGCAACCTCCTCTCCATGCCAGATCGATAAAGCCAGAGCAACACGACCTCCTCTCCACATCACGATAGATAGAGCCCGAGCAACACGACCTCCTCTCTACCATGCACCACCAGAGAGTCAGAGCAACGTCACAGAGCGACTGATGGTCCATCACGGGGAAGCCTGATTCAAAGGAGAGAGAGGGGAGAGAGAGAGAGAGAGAGAGAGAGCGAGGCACACAGCAGTGCTTGTGGGACATCAACAACAGAGGGTTATAGAGAGGCAGCGGCTTAAAATTAATAATGTTCTCGTCGGCAGGACTGCTAGGCTGAAATAATAAATTGAGACTGAAACCGACCCACCAGCTAACTAATTGAAAGTTAGGGCAAAAAGATGGGTTTTAAGTTTGGATTTAAAGACATCCACAGAGTCTGACTGTCTGATGTCTATAGGGAGGTTATTCCAGAGGAAAGGGGCTCGGTAAGAAAAGGCCCTTTCGCCTGCTGATTTCTTTTTCACTCTGGGGACAGACAGGAGTCCTGTATTCTGAGAGCGGAGAGTCCTGGTTGGAGTATAAGATTTAAGTAGATCAGACAAGTAGGAAGGGGAGTACCCATTTACAATTTTATAGGTCATCAGAAGCACTTTAAAATCTGATCTAACATGGATCGGGAGCCAGTGTAATGAAGCTAAAACTGGTGTAATATGGTCAAATTTTCTAGTTTTAGTTAAGATTCTAGCTGCAGTGTTCTGAACCATTTGAAGGCTTCTGGTACTAGAACGAGGCAGACCTGAGAGCAAAGCGTTACAGTAATCCAGTCTGGAAGATACAAAGGCGTGGATTAGAATCTCTGCATCGGCCATGGATAAAGAAGACCTGATTTTAGCGATGTTGCGTAGGTGAAAGAAAGCGATCTTTGTGATGTCTTTAATGTGCTGATCAAAAGAGAGAGTTGAATCAAACATGACGCCAAGGTTCTTAACTGTTGAACTCTGGGATATCACACAGTTATCTAGAGTTACTGTTACCTGGTCAAATTTATGTCTGTGTCGAGCAGGTCCAATGACCAGCATCTCCGTTTTATCCGAATTTAGGAGCAAGAAATTACTTGACATCCAGTTTTTCACCGCAGACAGGCAGGCCTCTAATTTAACAATTTGTGATCGATCCTCCGCTTTTATCGGCAAATACAGCTGTGTATCATCAGCGTAACAGTGGAAATCAATTCCATAACTACGTATAATTTGGCCCAGAGGTGCGATGTAAAGAGAGAAGAGCAAAGGGCCAAGAACAGAGCCCTGAGGTACGCCATATTTCACCTCAGAGAATATTGATGTCGAATTATTAAAAGAGACACACTGCGTTCTTTCAGATAGATAAGATTGTAGCCATGCTAGAGCAAGCCCAGAGATGCCAAATGTGTTCTCTAGTCGGTCAAGGAGTATACGATGATCAATAGTGTCAAAAGCTGCACTTAGATCCAGCAATAAAAGTACCGAGGTGGAATCTGAATCCATGTTTAGGAGCAGATCATTTACGACTTTAGTAAGCGCAGTTTCGGTGGAATGGCAGGCCCTAAAGGCAGATTGAAAGGGTTCGAAAAGATCACTAAATAATATATGGTCAGAAAGTTGCTGAGACACCACTCTTTCTAGAACTTTAGAAAAGAATGGAAGGTTTGAGACTGGTCGATAGTTATTTAGAGACCCTGGGTCCAGATGCGGTTTTTTAAGTAGAGGTTTAACAATGGCTGTCTTGAAACTAGTGGGGACAGTACCAGTCGTAAGAGACACGTTGACAATATTCAACATTGTTGGTCCCAGCCATGGCCATAGATCTTTAAAAAGTTTAGCTGGTAAGGGGTCGAGGAGGCAGGTGGTAGGTTTAGAAGCGGAGACCAGTTTAGACAGAGTTTCAAGAGAGATGGTCTCAAAATGTGTAAAGACAGAGGCTAATTGGGACTCGACGCACGGAGATTGCATTGCAAAATTTACAGATGTAGCTGGGAGCGAAGAACTAATTTTATATCTGATCTCATCTATTTTTCTGCAAAAGAAATCTAAGAAATCATGTGCTGTAAAGGATGAGCTATTAGTAGTCGGCTGTTTTTGGGTGAGTTTGGCTACAGTGTCAAAGAGAAATCTAGGATTGTGTTTATTGTTACTGATTAATCGAGAGAAATAAGCTGTTTTGGCAGCGGACAGAGCACGCTTGTAAATTAAGACACACTCATGCCATGGTAGGTAGTTTACTTCCAGTTTTGATTTACGCCATTTGCGTTCCGATCTCCTGCAGGCTTGTTTAAGAGCGCGTGTTTCATCATTAAACCACGGTGTAGACCTCTGTGACCGTCTGGTTTTAGTAGTAAGAGGTGCAACTGAATCTAGAAGATTAGAAAGGGCTGTGTTTAAGTCAGTAGTACAGTTTTCAACAGGACCTGTCGCTGTAATGAAAGGAGCCAGAACCACAGGTAATCGCTCACCAAGTTCAGTTATAGTCGACGGACCGATATGGCGAGTGGTAACTACATCAGCACCCGTATTACTATACATAGTATAGTATGTCGGAAATTTTCATGAAAAAAAAAGTCATAGTATAGTATGTCGAAAATTTTATAACAAAAAACCATAGGATAGTATGTCGAATATTTTATGAAAAAAAAGTCGTAGTATAGTATGTCAAATTTTATGAAAAAAGTCATAGTATAGTATATCGAAAATTTTCATGACAAAAAAAAAAGTCATAGTATAGTATGTCGAAAATTTTATAACAAAGAGTCATAGGATAGTATGTCGAATATTTTATGAAAAAAAAGTCGTAGTATAGTATGTCAAATTTTATGAAAAAAGTCATAGTATAGTATATCGAAAATTTTCATGACAAAAAAAAAAGTCATAGTATAGTATGTCGAAAATTTTATAACAAAAAGTCATAGGATAGTATGTTGAATATTTTATGAAAAAAAGTCATAGTATAGTATGTCGAAAATTTATGAAAGAAAGTCATAGTATAGTATGTCGAAAATTTTCATGAAAAAAAAGTCATAGTATAGTATGTCGAAAATTTTCATGAAAAAAGTCATAGTATAGTATGTCGAAAATTTTCATGAAAAAAGATAGTCATAGTATAGTATGTCAAAAGTTCATGAAAAAAGTCATAGTATAGTATGTCGAAAATTGATTAAAAAAGTCATAGTATAGTATGTCGAAATTTTATGAAAAGTCATAGTGTAGTATGCCGAAAATTTTCATGAAAAAGTCATAGTATAGTATGTCGAAAATTTTCATGAAAAAAGTCATAGTATAGTATGTCGAAAATTTTCATGAAAAAAGTCATAGTATAGTATATCAAAAATTTTCATGAAAAAAGTCATAGTATAGTTTGTCGAAAATTTTCATGAACAAAGTCATAGTATAGTATGTCGATTAATTTTGTGGAAAAAAATATCATACTAGAGTATGTCGAAAATTTTCATGAAAACAGAAAGTCATAGTATAGTATGTCGAAAATTTTATGAAAAAAAGTCATAGTATAGTATGTCGAAAAATTTATGAAAAATAAGTCATAGTATAGTATGTCGGAAATTTTCATGAAAAAAAAAGTCATAGTATAGTATGTCGAAAATTTTATAACAAAAAGCCATAGGATAGTATGTTGAATATTTTATGAAAAAAAGTCGTAGTATAGTATGTCAAATTTTATGACAAAAGTCATAGTATAGTATATCGAAAATTTTCATGACAAAAAAAAAAGTCATAGTATAGTATGTCGAAAATTTTATAACAAAAAGTCATAGGATAGTATGTTGAATATTTTATGAAAAAAAGTCATAGTATAGTATGTCGAAAATTTATGAAAGAAAGTCATAGTATAGTATGTCGAAAATTTTCATGAAAAAAAAGTCATAGTATAGTATGTCGAAAATTTTCATGAAAAAAGGCATAGTATAGTATGTCGAAAATTTTCATGAAAAAAGATAGTCATAGTATAGTATGTCAAAAGTTCATGAAAAAAGTCATAGTATAGTATGTCGAAAATTGATTAAAAAAGTCATAGTATAGTATGTCGAAATTTTATGAAAAGTCATAGTGTAGTATGTCGAAAATTTTCATGAAAAAGTCATAGTATAGTATGTCGAAAATTTTCATGAAAAAAGTCATAGTATAGTATGTCGAAAATTTTCATGAAAAAAGTCATAGTATAGTATGTCAAATTTTCATGAAAAAAGTCATAGTATAGTTTGTCGATTAATTTTGTGGAAAAAAATGTCATACTAGAGTATGTCGAAAATTTTCATGAAAACAGAAAGTCATAGTATAGTATGTCGAAAATTTTTTGAAAAAAAGTCATAGTATAGTATGTCGAAAAATTTATGAAAAATAAGTCATAGTATAGTATGTCGAAAATATTCATGAAAAAAGATAGTCATAGTATAGTATGTCAAAAGTTCATGAAAAAAGTCATAGTATAGTATGTCGAAAATTGATTAAAAAAGTCATAGTATAGTATGTCGAAAATTTTCATGAAAAAAGTCATAGTATAGTATGTCAAAAATTTTCATGAAAAAAGTCATAGTATAGTTTGTCGAAAATGTTCATGAACAAAGTCATAGTATAGTATGTCGAAAAATTTATGAAAAATAAGTCATAGTATAGTATGTCGGAAATTTTCATGAAAAAAAAAGTCATAGTATAGTATGTCGAAAATTTTATAACAAAAAACCATAGGATAGTATGTCGAATATTTTATGAAAAAAAAGTCGTAGTATAGTATGTCAAATTTTATGAAAAAAGTCATAGTATAGTATATCGAAAATTTTCATGACAAAAAAAAAAGTCATAGTATAGTATGTCGAAAATTTTATAACAAAAAGTCATAGGATAGTATGTCGAATATTTTATGAAAAAAAAGTCGTAGTATAGTATGTCAAATTTTATGAAAAAAGTCATAGTATAGTATATCGAAAATTTTCATGACAAAAAGAAAAAGGCATAGTATAGTATGTCGAAAATTTTATAACAAAAAGTCATAGGATAGTATGTTGAATATTTTATGAAAAAAAGTCATAGTATAGTATGTCGAAAATTTATGAAAGAAAGTCATAGTATAGTATGTCGAAAATTTTCATGAAAAAAAAGTCATAGTATAGTATGTCGAAAATTTTCATGAAAAAAGTCATAGTATAGTATGTCAAAAATTTTCATGAAAAAAGTCATAGTATAGTTTGTCGAAAATGTTCATGAACAAAGTCATAGTATAGTATGTCGAAAAATTTATGAAAAATAAGTCATAGTATAGTATGTCGGAAATTTTCATGAAAAAAAAAGTCATAGTATAGTATGTCGAAAATTTTATAACAAAAAACCATAGGATAGTATGTCGAATATTTTATGAAAAAAAAGTCGTAGTATAGTATGTCAAATTTTATGAAAAAAGTCATAGTATAGTATATCGAAAATTTTCATGACAAAAAAAAAAGTCATAGTATAGTATGTCGAAAATTTTATAACAAAAAGTCATAGGATAGTATGTCGAATATTTTATGAAAAAAAAGTCGTAGTATAGTATGTCAAATTTTATGAAAAAAGTCATAGTATAGTATATCAAAAATTTTCATGACAAAAAAAAAAGTCATAGTATAGTATGTCGAAAATTTTATAACAAAAAGTCATAGGATAGTATGTTGAATATTTTATGAAAAAAAGTCATAGTATAGTATGTCGAAAATTTATGAAAGAAAGTCATAGTATAGTATGTCGAAAATTTTCATGAAAAAAAAGTCATAGTATAGTATGTCGAAAATTTTCATGAAAAAAGTCATAGTATAGTAGGTCGAAAATTTTCATGAAAAAAGATAGTCATAGTATAGTATGTCAAAAGTTCATGAAAAAAGTCATAGTATAGTATGTCGAAAATTGATTAAAAAAGTCATAGTATAGTATGTCGAAATTTTATGAAAAGTCATAGTGTAGTATGCCGAAAATTTTCATGAAAAAGTCATAGTATAGTATGTCAAAAATTTTCATGAAAAAAGTCATAGTATAGTATGTCGAAAATTTTCATGAAAAAAGTCATAGTATAGTATATCAAAAATTTTCATGAAAAAAGTCATAGTATAGTTTGTCGAAAATTTTCATGAACAAAGTCATAGTATAGTATGTCGATTAATTTTGTGGAAAAAAATATCATACTAGAGTATGTCGAAAATTTTCATGAAAACAGAAAGTCATAGTATAGTATGTCGAAAATTTTATGAAAAAAAGTCATAGTATAGTATGTCGAAAAATTTATGAAAAATAAGTCATAGTATAGTATGTCGGAAATTTTCATGAAAAAAAAAGTCATAGTATAGTATGTCGAAAATTTTATAACAAAAAGCCATAGGATAGTATGTTGAATATTTTATGAAAAAAAAGTCGTAGTATAGTATGTCAAATTTTATGACAAAAGTCATAGTATAGTATATCGAAAATTTTCATGACAAAAAAAAAAGTCATAGTATAGTATGTCGAAAATTTTATAACAAAAAGTCATAGGATAGTATGTTGAATATTTTATGAAAAAAAGTCATAGTATAGTATGTCGAAAATTTATGAAAGAAAGTCATAGTATAGTATGTCGAAAATTTTCATGAAAAAAAAGTCATAGTATAGTATGTCGAAAATTTTCATGAAAAAAGGCATAGTATAGTATGTCGAAAATTT
The DNA here is from genome assembly GCA_916701645.2 of Sebastolobus alascanus. Lineage (NCBI taxonomy): Eukaryota > Metazoa > Chordata > Actinopteri > Perciformes > Sebastidae > Sebastolobus > Sebastolobus alascanus. The sequence continues at coordinate 12,815 of CAKAOJ020001799.1, forward strand.
TCATGAAAAAAGATAGTCATAGTATAGTATGTCAAAAGTTCATGAAAAAAGTCATAGTATAGTATGTCGAAAATTGATTAAAAAAGTCATAGTATAGTATGTCGAAATTTTATGAAAAGTCATAGTGTAGTATGTCGAAAATTTTCATGAAAAAGTCATAGTATAGTATGTCGAAAATTTTCATGAAAAAAGTCATAGTATAGTATGTCGAAAATTTTCATGAAAAAAGTCATAGTATAGTATGTCAAATTTTCATGAAAAAAGTCATAGTATAGTTTGTCGAAAATTTTCATGAACAAAGTCATAGTATAGTATGTCGATTAATTTTGTGGAAAAAAATGTCATACTAGAGTATGTCGAAAATTTTCATGAAAACAGAAAGTCATAGTATAGTATGTCGAAAATTTTTTGAAAAAAAGTCATAGTATAGTATGTCGAAAAATTTATGAAAAATAAGTCATAGTATAGTATGTCGAAAATATTCATGAAAAAAGATAGTCATAGTATAGTATGTCAAAAGTTCATGAAAAAAGTCATAGTATAGTATGTCGAAAATTGATTAAAAAAGTCATAGTATAGTATATCGAAAATTTTCATGACAAAAAAAAAAGTCATAGTATAGTATGTCGAAAATTTTATAACAAAAAGTCATAGGATAGTATGTTGAATATTTTATGAAAAAAAGTCATAGTATAGTATGTCGAAAATTTATGAAAGAAAGTCATAGTATAGTATGTCGAAAATTTTCATGAAAAAAAAGTCATAGTATAGTATGTCGAAAATTTTCATGAAAAAAGTCATAGTATAGTATGTCAAAAATTTTCATGAAAAAAGTCATAGTATAGTTTGTCGAAAATGTTCATGAACAAAGTCATAGTATAGTATGTCGAAAAATTTATGAAAAATAAGTCATAGTATAGTATGTCGGAAATTTTCATGAAAAAAAAAGTCATAGTATAGTATGTCGAAAATTTTATAACAAAAAACCATAGGATAGTATGTCGAATATTTTATGAAAAAAAAGTCGTAGTATAGTATGTCAAATTTTATGAAAAAAGTCATAGTATAGTATATCGAAAATTTTCATGACAAAAAAAAAAGTCATAGTATAGTATGTCGAAAATTTTACAACAAAAAGTCATAGGATAGTATGTCGAATATTTTATGAAAAAAAAGTCGTAGTATAGTATGTCAAATTTTATGAAAAAAGTCATAGTATAGTATATCGAAAATTTTCATGACAAAAAAAAAAGTCATAGTATAGTATGTCGAAAATTTTATAACAAAAAGTCATAGGATAGTATGTTGAATATTTTATGAAAAAAAGTCATAGTATAGTATGTCGAAAATTTATGAAAGAAAGTCATAGTATAGTATGTCGAAAATTTTCATGAAAAAAAAGTCATAGTATAGTATGTCGAAAATTTTCATGAAAAAAGTCATAGTATAGTATGTCGAAAATTTTCATGAAAAAAGATAGTCATAGTATAGTATGTCAAAAGTTCATGAAAAAAGTCATAGTATAGTATGTCGAAAATTGATTAAAAAAGTCATAGTATAGTATGTCGAAATTTTATGAAAAGTCATAGTGTAGTATGCCGAAAATTTTCATGAAAAAGTCATAGTATAGTATGTCGAAAATTTTCATGAAAAAAGTCATAGTATAGTATGTCGAAAATTTTCATGAAAAAAGTCATAGTATAGTATATCAAAAATTTTCATGAAAAAAGTCATAGTATAGTTTGTCGAAAATTTTCATGAACAAAGTCATAGTATAGTATGTCGATTAATTTTGTGGAAAAAAAATATCATACTAGAGTATGTCGAAAATTTTCATGAAAACAGAAAGTCATAGTATAGTATGTCGAAAATTTTATGAAAAAAAGTCATAGTATAGTATGTCGAAAAATTTATGAAAAATAAGTCATAGTATAGTATGTCGGAAATTTTCATGAAAAAAAAAGTCATAGTATAGTATGTCGAAAATTTTATAACAAAAAGCCATAGGATAGTATGTTGAATATTTTATGAAAAAAAAGTCGTAGTATAGTATGTCAAATTTTATGACAAAAGTCATAGTATAGTATATCGAAAATTTTCATGACAAAAAAAAAAGTCATAGTATAGTATGTCGAAAATTTTATAACAAAAAGTCATAGGATAGTATGTTGAATATTTTATGAAAAAAAGTCATAGTATAGTATGTCGAAAATTTATGAAAGAAAGTCATAGTATAGTATGTCGAAAATTTTCATGAAAAAAAAGTCATAGTATAGTATGTCGAAAATTTTCATGAAAAAAGGCATAGTATAGTATGTCGAAAATTTTCATGAAAAAAGATAGTCATAGTATAGTATGTCAAAAGTTCATGAAAAAAGTCATAGTATAATATGTCGAAAATTGATTAAAAAAGTCATAGTATAGTATGTCGAAATTTTATGAAAAGTCATAGTGTAGTATGTCGAAAATTTTAATGAAAAAGTCATAGTATAGTATGTCGAAAATTTTCATGAAAAAAGTCATAGTATAGTATGTCGAAAATTTTCATGAAAAAAGTCATAGTATAGTATGTCAAATTTTCATGAAAAAAGTCATAGTATAGTATGTCGAAAATTTTCATGAAAAAAGTCATAGTATAGTATATCAAAAATTTTCATGAAAAAAGTCATAGTATAGTTTGTCGAAAATTTTCATGAACAAAGTCATAGTATAGTATGTCGATTAATTTTGTGGAAAAAAAATATCATACTAGAGTATGTCGAAAATTTTCATGAAAACAGAAAGTCATAGTATAGTATGTCGAAAATTTTATGAAAAAAAGTCATAGTATAGTATGTCGAAAAATTTATGAAAAATAAGTCATAGTATAGTATGTCGGAAATTTTCATGAAAAAAAAAGTCATAGTATAGTATGTCGAAAATTTTATAACAAAAAGCCATAGGATAGTATGTTGAATATTTTATGAAAAAAAAGTCGTAGTATAGTATGTCAAATTTTATGACAAAAGTCATAGTATAGTATATCGAAAATTTTCATGACAAAAAAAAAAGTCATAGTATAGTATGTCGAAAATTTTATAACAAAAAGTCATAGGATAGTATGTTGAATATTTTATGAAAAAAAGTCATAGTATAGTATGTCGAAAATTTATGAAAGAAAGTCATAGTATAGTATGTCGAAAATTTTCATGAAAAAAAAGTCATAGTATAGTATGTCGAAAATTTTCATGAAAAAAGGCATAGTATAGTATGTCGAAAATTTTCATGAAAAAAGATAGTCATAGTATAGTATGTCAAAAGTTCATGAAAAAAGTCATAGTATAGTATGTCGAAAATTGATTAAAAAAGTCATAGTATAGTATGTCGAAATTTTATGAAAAGTCATAGTGTAGTATGTCGAAAATTTTCATGAAAAAGTCATAGTATAGTATGTCGAAAATTTTCATGAAAAAAGTCATAGTATAGTATGTCGAAAATTTTCATGAAAAAAGTCATAGTATAGTATGTCAAATTTTCATGAAAAAAGTCATAGTATAGTTTGTCGAAAATTTTCATGAACAAAGTCATAGTATAGTATGTCGATTAATTTTGTGGAAAAAAATATCATACTAGAGTATGTCGAAAATTTTCATGAAAACAGAAAGTCATAGTATAGTATGTCTAAAATTTTATGAAAAAAAGTCATAGTATAGTATGTCGAAAAATTTATGAAAAATAAGTCATAGTATAGTATGTCGGAAATTTTCATTAAAAAAAAAGTCATAGTATAGTATGTCGAAAATTTTATAACAAAAAGCCATAGGATAGTATGTCGAATATTTTATGAAAAAAAAGTCGTAGTATAGTATGTCAAATTTAATGAAAAAAGTCATAGTATAGTATATCAAAAATTTTCATGACAAAAAAAAAAGTCATAGTATAGTATGTCGAAAATTTTATAACAAAAAGTCATAGGATAGTATGTTGAATATTTTATGAAAAAAAGTCATAGTATAGTATGTCGAAAATTTATGAAAGAAAGTCATAGTATAGTATGTCGAAAATTTTCATGAAAAAAAAGTCATAGTATAGTATGTCGAAAATTTTCATGAAAAAAGGCATAGTATAGTACGTCGAAAATTTTCATGAAAAAAAAGTCATAGTATAGTATGTCGAAAATTTTCATGAAAAGAAAAAGTCATAGTATAGTGTCAAATTTTCATGAAAAAAAAGTCATAGTATAGTATGTCGAAAATTTTATAAAAAAAAGTCATAGTATAGCATGTCGAAAATGTTATGAAAAAATGTCATAGGATAGTATGTCGAAAATGTTATGAAATAAAGTCATAGTATAGTATGTCGAAAATTTTCACGAAAAAAGTCATAGTATAGTATGTCGAAAATTTTCATGAAAAAAGTCATAGTATAGTATGTCGAAAATTTTATGAAAAAAAGTCATAGTATAGTATGTCGAAAATTTTATAAAAAAAAGTCATAGTATAGTATGTCGAAAATTTTATGAAAAAAAGTCATAGTATAGTATGTCGAAAATTTTATGAAATAAAGTCATAGTATAGTATGTCGAAAATTTTCATGAAAAAAGTCATAGTTTAGTATGTCGAAAATTTTCATGAAAAAAGAAAGTCATAGTATAGTATGTTGATTATTTTCGACATACTATACTATGACTTTTTTTCGAAATACCATACTATCACTTTTTTTGCAACATTTTTCGACATACTATACTTTGACTTTTTTTGACGTCAGTTTTCAAGATACCATACTATGACTTTTTTTTGATATTCTGTACTATGACTTTTTTTTCGACATACTATATTCTGACTTTTTTTTCAACATACTGTACTATGAATTTTTTTTACAAAATTTTTCGACATTCTAAGACTTTTTTTTCGACATAGTATACTATGACTTTTTTTCGACATACTATAATATAACTTTTTTTATAAATTTTTCTACATACTAAGACTCTTTTTCGACATAGTATACTATGACTTTTTTTCGACATAGTATACTATGACCTTTTTTCGACATTGAATACTATGACTTTTTTTCGACATACTATAATATGACTTTTTTACAAAATTTTTCGACATACTATGAGTTTTTTCGACATAATATACTGACTTTTTTAGAAAAATTTTCGACATACTATACAATGACTTTTTTTCGACATACTATGCTATGACTTTTTTTTTTTTTTTCGACATACTATACTATGACTTTTTTTGACAAACTATATTATGACTTTTTTTTATTTTTTCAACATACTATACCATGACTTTTTTTCAACAAACTATACTATGACTTTTTTTTTTTATTATTTTGACATACTATACTATGACTTGTTTTATATTTCCAATATGGCAATACTATGCCTTTTTTTGACATAATATACTATGACTTTTTCATTTTTTCGACATAATATGACTTTTTTTAGACATACTACACTATAATTTTCAATTTTTTTTGACATACTATACTATAACCTTTTCCAGACATAATATACTATGGCTTTTTTTCAATATACTATACTATGACTTTTTTTTTTATTTTTGAAGATACTACAAAAGTCATAGTATAAAAGAAGGCATAGAATTTTATTTCAAGAAAAGTTTAACAAAGTTATAGTTTAACATGTCAAAAAATAAACGTAGTATAGTCTGTCAACATTTTTTTTAAAAGTTCATAGTATAGTATTGTGGAAAAAAGTCATAGTATACACAGTATGTCGAAAAAAAGAGTAAAAAAAAAACGTAGTGTAGTATGTAAAAAAAAAAAAAAAAATCAAGGTATAGTATGTCGAAAAAAGAGTTTCAAAAAAAGCAGACGAAAGATACATTTCAAAATGCTTTATATACAAGTTGCACATAAAACATAAAGACTTAAACAATGTAAGATTTATACACTTTGTACATCAGCTGACTAGAAACCACTAACAATACTAACAGAAGTGACATGGGGAGATAGTCAAGCCATTTAACACACAAGTCAAAGTAATTCACAAAGTAATGAAAATTCAGCATAGTTGACTCATCGGTATGCCAGTTTTGAAGGTAAATATCAAGAACTTTACATTTTTGTCAGTATAATACCATCTTTCAAGCAGACATACAATTATTTTGTATCCAGTTATTTCCATGTTTAGAGATAAAATGTGCAATACCTTGGGATTTAAACTTCCCTCACTAATAACTGGGTATTCTTTGAGGAAAATTAAATCATCTGGTTCTGAGTCCACAGTTCAGACAAGGCCTATCCATATTTACTCACTTTCAGTGTCATGTGGGCTCCAAACATGAACATTTCACCCACAGTAAGGCACAGTGACTAAAAGAACAAGAGTTCAATTCAGAAATATGACGGGGGGAAAATATGATTTCAAACCATTTCAGGAAAGACACTTTGTTTTTTGGAGTACAACACAAGTTAAACATTGTGCCCTTGTTTTGTAAAGCAACTACAGACTGATGCAGCCAGACATTCACTCAAAGACAAAACACTAAACGGAGAAATTCTGAGAAACAAGTAGCAGTAATCATACTCATGAACACATTAATCAGTAAGTTGGTTGGCAAGGTTATCAGAAACTGTCAAAAGTTAAATCTTAACATAATGAACTGATCTTCACGGGGGTTATTTTGTGCTGCAAAGCGCCCGATTAATGAACCTGGTTTGGAATGGAGACGCATTGCTCATTGGACGTTATGTTGATCCTATTTGTCCCCCAGAGGGAGTACTAGTTCATATATTCCAATAGCAGTGAGAGATGTGACTGTTCACAGCTGAGATTTATTTTGTCTTTCTGACCAGCAGCCAGCACGAGGTGAGGAGGGGGGTTGCAGGCCGAGGCCGATTTTGCACATGCAGGTGCTGCGCTTCAGAGTAGAGCTAAAATCTGATTGGACAGCAGGTGGTGTGGGTTGACTGGTTTAGAAAGATCTGTTGCATATTGTGCTGTAATAGCTGGCCGGGGGCTGCTCAGAGGAGCAGGTTTAATTGTCATCCTCGTCCTCTTCCTGCTGGTCGTCCGTCAGTATCTCTGGTGCCCGGAAACACACCTCGAAGAAGTTGACTAGGGATTGGCTCAGGTGCTGCTGTGTCCCGTCACTGTGTAGGAAGTGTCCCTCATCTGGGTATATCTGTAGATAAAAATCCAGGAATAGATTTATATAGAGCTGCAAATGACATTATAATTTAATAATTAATCATTTTCATGATCAATGAATCATTTTGTTAATTTATTAACCACTTTATAAAATGTGACAAAACTGACCAACAATCCAAAAATGTTGAATTTACAATAATATAAAACAGAAAAATGCACCATATCCTAATATTTGTATAGCAGGAACCATACATTTTCAAACCTCATCGCCACACGGAGTTCTATCTGGATACATCGGCAACACACTTTAACTTACATTTACTATTGATTGATTGTAAGACACTAAGACAACAACTAAACAGACTTAGTATTTGATAACTCCTTGGACCACTGTATCAGTGCAACATAATTCAGGTAGACAGGGTGGGAACAAAGCACAAGACAATGAAACGAGAACTCGGAAAAATCAAAAACAAAACTTCGACATAGTATAGTATGACAAAAATTTTCATGAAAAAAGTCATAGTATAGTATGTCGAAAATGTTCCTGGAAAAAAAAGTCATAGTATAGTATGTCGTATTTTTTATGAAAAAAAAGTCATAGTATAGTCTGTCGAAAATGTTCATGAAAAAATGTCATAATATAGTATGTCGAAAATTTTAATGAAAAAAGTCAAAGCATAGTATGTCGAAAAATGTTCATGCAAAAAGTCATAGTATACTATGACTTTTTTCATGAAAAAAAGGTCATACTATACTGTGTCGAAAATTTTATAAAACGAAAACTTTCGTGAAAAAATTTCAGTTAGTATGTCGAAAATTTTTATGAAAAAAGTCATAGCATAGTATGTCGAAAATTTTTATGAAAAAATATAGTATAGTATATCGAAAATTTTCTGAAAAACAGTCATAGTATAGTATGTCGAAAATGTTCCTGAAAAAAAAGTCATAGTATAGTATGTCGAAAATTTTATGAGAAAAAGTCATAGTATAGTATGTCGAAAATGTTATGAAAAAAGAGTCATAGTATAGTATGTCAAAAATTTAGACAATAAATAATAATAATAATAATTAGAACATACTATACTATGACTTTCTTTAATAACATTTTCGACATACTATACTATGACTTTTTTTTCATGAAAATTTTCGACATACTCTACTATGACTTTTTTCATAAAATTTTCAACCTACTATACTATGACTTTTCTTTCATAAAATTTTCGACGTACTATACTATGACATTTTTTCATGAACATTTTCGACATACTATACTATGACTTTTTTTTCATAAACATTTTCGATATACTATACTATGACATTTTTTCATGAAAATTTCCAACATCATATACTATGTGATTTCTTTCCAAAAAATTAATCGACATATTATACTATGACTTTTTTCATGAAATCTTTCGACAGACTATACTATGACTTTCTTTTTTCATGAAAATTTGACATACTATACTATGACCTTTTTTTTCCCTAAAATTTTCGACATACTACACTGTGACTTTTTTTCATAACATTTTCGACATACTATCCTAGGACTTTTTTTTCAGGAAAATTTTCGATATACTATACTTTGACTTTCTTTTTTCAGGAAAATTTTCGACTAACTATACTATGACTTTTTTTCAAGAAACTTTTCGACGTACTATACTATGACTTTTTTTTCAGGAAAATTTTCGACATACTATACTATGACCTTTTTTTTCCTAAAATTTTCGACATACTATACTATGACTTTTTTTTCCTAAAATTTTCGACATACTATACTATGACTTTCTTTTCTTAAAATTTTCAACATACTGTACTTTGACTTTTCTTTTCAGGAAAATTTTCGACATACTATACTATGACTTATTTTTTCAGGAAATGTTTCGACATACTATACTATGACTTTTTTTCCCCTAAAATCTTCGTCATACTATACTATGGCTTTTTTTTCCCTCAAATTTTCGAAATACAGTACTGTACTATGACTTTTTTTTCATGAACATTTTCGACATACTACACTGACTTTTTCTTCAGGAAAATTTTCGACATACTATACTATGACTTTTTCTTCAGGAAAATATTCGACATACTATACTATGATTTTTTTCATGAAAACTTTCGACATACTATACTATGACTTTTTTTTCTCCTAAAATTTTCGACATACTATACTATGGCTTTTTTTCCCCTAAAATTTTCGAAATACAGTACTGTACTATGACTTTTTTCATGAAAACTTTCGACATACTATACTTTGACTTTATATTTTCATGTAAATTTTCAGCATACTATACTATGACTTTTTTCATGAAAACTTTCAACATACTATACTATAACTTTTTCTTCAGGAACATTTTCGACATACTATACCACGACTTTTTCTTCAGGAAAATATTCGACATACTATAATTATGAATTTTTTCATGAAAACTTTCGACAAACTATACTTAGAATTTCTTTTTTCATGAAAATTTTCGACATACTATAATATGACATTTTTCATGAAAACTTTCAACATACTATACTATGACTTTTTTTTCATGAAAATTTTCAACATACTATACTATGACTTTTTTTTCCTAAAATTTTCGACATACTATACAATGACTTTTTTTTTCCTAAAATTTTCGATATACTGTACTATGCCTTTTTTTCCTAAAATTTTCGACATACTATACTATGACTTTTTTTCCATTAAAATTTTCGACATACTATACTATGACTTTTTTTCCTAAAATTTTCGACATACTATACTATGACTTTTTTTTCCTAAAATTCTCGACATACTATACTATGACTTTTTTTTCATGAAAATTTTCGACATACTATACTATGACTTTTTTTCCTAAAATTTTCGACATACTATACTATGACTTTTTTTTCACGAACATTTTCGACATACTATACTATGACTTTTTTTTCCTAAAATTTTCGACATACTATACTATGACTTTTTTCATGAAAATTGTCGACATACTATACTATGACTTTTTTTTCCTAAAATTTTCGACATACTATACTATGACTTTTTTCATGAAAATTTTCGACATACTATACTATGACTTTTTTTTTCAGGAAAATTTTCGACATACTATACTATGACTTTTTTTTTCTAAAATTTTCGACATACTATACTATGACATTTTTCATGAAAACATTCGACATACTATACTATGACTTTTTTTTCCTAAAATTTTCGACATACTATACTATGACTTTTTTCATGAAAATTTGACATACTATACTATGACTTTTTTTTCCTAAAATGTTCGACATACTATACTATGACTTTTTTTTCATTAAAATTTGACATACTATACTATGACTTTTTTTTCCTAAAATGTTCGACATACTATACTATGACTTTTTTTTCATTAAAATTTTCGACATACTATACTATGACTTTTTTTTCCTAAAATTTTCGACATACTATACTATGACTTTTTTCATGAAAATTTTCGACATACTATACTATGACTTTTTTTTCCTAAAATGTTCGACATACTATACTATGACTTTTTTCATGAAAATTTTCGACATACTATACTATGACTTTCTTTTCCTAAAATTTTCGACATACTGTACCATGACTTTTTTTTCCTAACGTTTTCGACATACTATACTATGACTTTTTTTTCCTAAAATTTTCGACATACTATACTATGACTTTTTTTTCATGAAAATTTTTGACATACTATACTATGACTTTTTTTTCATGAAAATTTTCGATATACTATGCCTTTTTTTTCCTAAAATTTTCGTCATACTATACTATGACTTTTTTTTTCATGAAAATTTTCGACATACTATACTATGACTTTTTTTCATGAAAATTTTCGACATACTATACTATAACTTTTTTTTCCCTAAAATTTTCAACATACTGTACTATGACTATTTTTCATGAAAACTTTCAACATACTATACTATGACTTTTTTTCATGAACATTTTCGACATACTATACTATGACTTTTTTTTCATGAAAATTTTCGACATACTATACTATGATTTTTTTTTTCCTAAAATTTTCAACATAGTATACTATGACTTTTGTCATGAAAATTTTCGATATAGTATACTATGATTTTTTTTTTCAGGAACATTTTCGACATACTATACTATAACTTTTTTTTCCTAAAATTTTCGACATACTATACTATGACTTTTTTGATGAAAACTTTCAACATACTATACTATGACTTTTTTTCATGAACATTTTCGACATACTATACTATCCATTTTTTTTCATGAAAATTTTCGACATACTATGACTCCTTTTTCCTACAATTTTCGACATACTATACTATGACTTTTTTCATGAAAACTTTCAACATACTATACTATGACTTTTTTTCATGAAAATTTTCGACATACAATACTATGACTTTTTTTTTCATGAAAATTTTCAACATACTATACTATGACTTTTTTCATGAAAACTTTCAACATACTATACTATGACGTTTTCTTCAGGAACATTTTCGACATACTATACTATGACTTTTTCTTCAGGAAAATATTCGACATACTGTAATTATGAATTTTTTCATGAAAACTTTCGACATACTATACTTAGACTTTCTTTTTTCATGAAAATTTTCGATCTACTACTATGACTTTGTTTTCATGAAAATTTTCGACATACTATACTATGACTTTTTTCATGAAAACTTACGACAAACCTTACAATGACTTTTTTTTTCAGGAAAATTTTTGACATACTATACTATGACTTTGTTTTCCTAAAATTTTCGACATACTGTACTATGACTATTTTTCATGAAAATTTTCGACATACTATACTATGACTTTTTTCATGAAAACTTTCGACATACTATACTTTGACTTTTTTCATGAAAATTTTCGACATACTATACTATGACTTTTTTTCAGGAAATGTTTCGACTTACTATACTTTGACTTTTTTTTCCTAAAATTTTCGACATACTGTACTATAACTATTTTTCATGAAAATTTTCGACATACTATACTATGACCTTTTTCATGAAAACTTTCGACATACTATACTTTGACTTTCTTTTTTCATGAACATTTTTGACATACTATACTATGACTTTTTTTTTCAGGAAATGTTTCGACTTACTATACTATGACTTTTTTTTCCTAAAATTTTCGACATACTATACTATGGCTTTTTTTTCAGGAAAATATTCGACATACTATACTATGACTTTTTTCATGAAAACTTTCGACAAACTATACAATGACTTTTTTTTTCAGGAAATTTTTCGACATACTATTCTATGATTTTTTTTCCCTAAAATTTTCGACATACAATACTATGACTTTTTTTTCATGAAAATTTTCGACATACTGTACTATGACTTTTTTTCATGAACATTTTCGACATACTATACTATGACTTTTTTTTCATGAAAAATTTCGACATACTATGACTTTTTTTTCCTAAAATTTTCGACATACTATACTATGACTTTTTTTTAATGAAAAATTTTCGACATACTATACAAAAAAAAATTTTCCTACAATTTTCGACATACTATACTATGACTTTTTTCATGAAAACTTTCAAAATACTATTCTATGACTTTTTTTCATGAACATTTTCGACATACTATACTATACATTTTTTTTCATGAACATTTTCGACATACTATGACTTCTTTTTCCTACAATTTTTGACATACTATACTATGACTTTTTTCATGAAAACTTTCAACATACTTTACTATGACTTTTTTTCATGAAAATTTTCGACATACAATACTATGACTTTTTTTCCATGAAAATTTTCAACATACTATACTATGTCTTTTTTCATGAAAACTTTCGACATACTATACTATGACTTTTTCTTCAGGAACATTTTCAACATACTATACTATGACTTTTTCTTCAGGAAAATATTCGACATACTATAATTATGAATTTTTTCATGAAAACTTTCGACATACTATACTTAGACTTTCTTTTTTCATGAAAATGTTCGACCTACTACTATGACTTTGTTTTCATGAAAATTTTCGACATACTATACTATGAATTTTTTTTCCTAAAATTTTCGACATACTATACTATGACTTTTTTCATGAAAACTTTCGACACACTATACTTTGACTTTCTTTTTCCATGAAATTTTTCGACATACTATCCTATGACTTTTTTTTTCATAAACATTTTCGACATACTATACTATGACTTTTTTTTCCTAAAACTTTCGACATACTATACTATGACTTTTTTTTCCCAAAAAAATTTCGACATACTATACTATGACTTTTTTTTCATGAAACTTTTCGACATACCATACTATGACTTTTTTTTTATAACATTTTCGACATACTATATTATGACTTTTTTTTCCCTAAAACTTTCGACATACTATACTATGTCTTTTTTTCGTGAAAATTTTCGACATACTATACTATGACTTTTTTCATGAAAACTTTCGACATACTATACTATGACTTTTTTCATGAAAACTTTCGACATACTATACTATGACTTTTTTCATGAAAACTTTCGACATACTATACTATGACTTTTTTCATGAAAACTTTCGACATACTATACTATGACTTTTTTCATGAAAACTTTCGACATACTATTCTACGACTTTTTTTTCATAAAATTTTCGACATACTATACTATGACTTTTTTTTTCCTAAAACTTTCGACATACTATTCTAAGACTTTTTTTCGTGAAAATTTTCGACATACTATACTATGACTTTTCTCATGGAAACTTTCGACATACTATACTATGATTTTTTTCATGAAAACTTTCGACATACTATACTTTGACTTTCTTTTTTCCTAAAATTTTCGACATACTATACTATGACTTTCATAACATTTTCGACTTACTATACAATGACTTTTTTTTCCATGAAAATTTTCGACATTCTATACTATGACTTTTTTTTCATGAAATAGTACATTTTCATGAAAAAAAAAGTCATAATATAGTATGTCAAACATTTTATGAACAAAAAGTCATCGTCTCAAGTGTCAAAAATTTTCCTGAAAAAAAAGTCATAGTATAGTATGTAAACAATTTTATTAAAACAAAGTCATAGTATAGTTTGTCGAAAATTTTCATGAAAAAAGGTCAGTATGGTATGTTGAATAATTTTATGGAAAAAAATTCAGTATACAAAGTCGAAAATTTCCATAAAGAAAAAGTCTTAGTATAGTATGTCGGAAAATGTTCATGAAAAAATGTCACAGTATAGTATATTGAAAATTTTGACGAAAAAAAAACTAATGTCGAGAAAAAAAAAAAAGTGATTATGAAATTTTTATGAAAAAAGTCATATTATAGTATGTCGAAAAACGATGTAAAAAAAGGTCATAGTATAGTATGTCGAAAAATGTTGTAAAAAAAGTCATAGTATAGTTTGTCGAAAATTTTCTTGAAAAAAGTCATCGTATAATGTCGATTCTTTTTGTGGAAAAAAAAAAGTCATAGTATAGTATGTCGAAAATTTTAGGAAAAAAAAAGTCATAGTATAGTATGTCGAAAATGTTTATGAAAAAATCTCATAGTATAGTATGTTGAAAATTTTCATGAAAAAATATCATAGTATAGTACGTCGAAAATTTTGTGAATAAAAGTCATAGTATAGTATGTCAAATTTGATGAAAAAGTCAGTATAATATGTCGAAACTTTTCATAAAAAAAAAGTCATAGTATAGTATGTCGAAAATCTTCATGAAAAAAGTCAGAGAATAGTATGTCGAAAATTTTGATGAAAAAAGTCATAATATAGTATGTCGAAAAATTTCATGGAAAAAAAAATCATAGTATAGCATGTCGATTAACTTTATGGAAAAAAAGTCATAGTATAGAATGTCGAACATTTTCATGAAAAAAAAGTCATACTATAGTATGTCGAAAAAAAAGTCATAATATAGTGTGTCGAAAAAAACCACATACTATAGTATGTCGAAAAAAGTCATAGTATAGTATGTCAAAAAATCTTGTTAAAAAAAGTCATATTATAGTATGTCGAAAAATGTTGTAAAAAAAGTCATAGTATAGTTTGTCGAAAATTTTCATGAAAAGATGTCATAGTATAGTATGTCGAAAATGTTCATGAAAAAAGTCATAGTATAGTATGTCGATTAATTTTGTGGAAAAAAACTCATTGTACAGTATATCGAAAATATTAGGAAAAAAAAGTCATAGTATAGTATGTCGAAAATTTTTGGGAAAAAAAGTCATAGTATAGTATGTCGAAAATGTTCATGAAAAAAATCGCATAGTATAGTATGTTGAAAATTTTCATGAAAACATATCATAGTATAGTATGTCGCTTAATTATGTGGAAAAAAAAGTCAGTGTAGTATGTCGAAAATGTTGTGATAAAAAGTCATAGGATAGTATGTAAAAATTTTTATGAAAAAGTCAAAGTATAGTATGTCGAAACTTTTCATAAAAATAAAAGACATAATATAGTATGTCGTAAATTTTCATGAAAAAGTCATAGAATAGTATGTCGAAATTTTTTATGAAAAAAAAAGTCACAGTATAGAATGTCGAAAATGTTCATGAAAAAAAGTCATAGTATAGTATGTCGATTAGTTTTATGTAAAAAAAAGTCATAGTATAGTATGTTGAAAATTTTCATGAAAAAATATCATAGTATAGTACGTCGAAAATTTTGTGAATAAAAGTCATAGTATAGTATGTCAAATTTGATGAAAAAGTCAGTATAATATGTCGAAACTTTTCATAAAAAAAAAAGTCATAGTATAGTATGTCGAAAATCTTCATGAAAAAAGTCAGAGAATAGTATGTCGAAAATTTTGATGAAAAAAGTCATAATATAGTATGTCGAAAAATTTCATGGAAAAAAAAATCATAGTATAGCATGTCGATTAACTTTATGGAAAAAAAGTCATAGTATAGAATGTCGAACATTTTCATGAAAAAAAAGTCATACTATAGTATGTCGAAAAAAAAGTCATAATATAGTGTGTCGAAAAAAACCACATACTATAGTATGTCGAAAAAAGTCATAGTATAGTATGTCAAAAAATCTTGTTAAAAAAAGTCATATAGTATGTCGAAAATGTTATGAAAAAAAAGTCATAGTATAGTATGTCGAAAATTGATTAAAAAAGTCATAGTATAGTATGTCGAAAATTTTATGAAAAGTCATAGTATAGTATGTCGAAAATTTTATGAAAAAAAAGTCATAGTATAGTGTGTCGAAAATTTTCATGAAAAAAGTCATAGTATAGTTTGTCGAAAATTTTCATTAAAAAATGTCATAGTATAGTATGTCGAAAATGTTCATGAAAAAAGTCATAGTATAGTATGTCGATTAATTTTGTGGAAAAAAACTCATTGTACAGTATATCGAAAATATTAGGAAAAAAAAGTCATAGTATAGTATGTCGAAAAATGTTGTAAAAAAAGTCATAGTATAGTATGTCGAAAATGTTCATGAAAAAAATCGCATAGTATAGTATGTTGAAAATTTTCATGAAAACATATAGTATAGTATGTCGCTTAATTATGTGGAAAAAAAAGTCAGTGTAGTATGTCGAAAATGTTGTGATAAAAAGTCATAGGATAGTATGTAAACATTTTTATGAAAAAGTCAAAGTATAGTATGTCGAAACTTTTCGTGAAAATAAAAGACATAATATAGTATGTCGTAAATTTTCATGAAAAAGTCATAGAATAGTATGTCGAAATTTTTTATGAAAAAAAAGTCACAGTATAGAATGTCGAAAATTTTCATGAAAAAAAGTCATAGTATAGTATGTCGATTAGTTTTATGTAAAAAAAAGTCATAGTATAGAATGTCGAAGATTTTCATGAAAAAAAAGTCATAGTATCGCATGTCAAAAAAAAGTCATAGTATAGTATGTCGAAAAAGTCATAGTATAGTGTCGAAAAAAAGTCATAGTATTGTATGTCGAAAAAAAGTCATAGTATTGTATGTCGAAAAAAAGTCATAGTATCGTATGTCGAAAAAAAAGTTATAGTATAGTATGTCGAAAAACTAAAAAAAGTCATAGTATATTATGTCAAAACAATATAAAAAGGTCATTGCATAATATGTTGAAAAAGTCATATTATAACATGTCAAAGATAAATAAAAAGTCCTAGTATAGCATGTCGAAAAAATAGTCATACTAAAGTGTGTCGAAAAAATAAAAAAAAAAGTCATAGTAAAGTATGTCGAAAAAATAAAGTCATAGTATAGTATGTCGAAAAAGTCATAGTATAGTATGTCAAAAGACAAAAAAAAAGTCATAGTATATTATGTCAAAATAATAAAAAAAGGTCATGGCATAGTATGTCGAAAAAGTCATATATAATATGTCAAAGAAATATAAAAAGTCATAGTATAGTATGTTGTAAAAATAAAAAAAGTCATAGTATAGTATGTCGAAAATTTTCATGAAAAAAGTCATAGTATACTGTCGATTGTTTTTGTGGAAAAAAAAG
>CAKAOJ020001800.1:0-29579 GCA_916701645.2 Sebastolobus alascanus
AAAATAATAATAATAATAATCCTTAAAAAACAATAGGTTTCCTCGCACTTCGTGCCGGGAAACCCTTGGGTCCTGGGACTTTCGTGCCGGGCCCTTTAAATTTAAAACTGCAAGCAGCGATGAGCGGCCCTCCCCTTGCGGACGTCGGGAACACGCTGTCGCCCCCTTCATGAGAGTCGGACACCGAGTAACGGTTTGAGGGGATTTTCTGCGTGGGCGCCGTTGCCGTAAAAGACCTGTTGAGAACCTTGGGGCATCCTTTAAAGGCACTTCTATGAGGGGGGTTGGCAGTACACAACCATATGCATTGCCATAGGGGGCGCTATCACCATAAATCAATAACGGCAGGGGAAGTCTTCAGGGCCCAAAACTCTTTTAAAACATGTCAAGTTTTGGGGGTGATTCGACAATGCATAGTCAATTACAACATTTTCTTTTTCCTGTAGGGGGGGCTATGACTATCACTCATAATTTCACAATATGTCTTCAGGCCGAACTCTTATAAAACATGTCAAATTTGGGGAAGATTGACAATGAAGTCACTTTACAACATTTTCCTGTTTCCTGTAGGGGGGGCATGACTATCACTCATAATGAAACTTTATGTCTTCAGGCCTGAACTCTTATCCAGCTTGTGAAATTTGGGGGAGATCAGTACGTAAAGTCAAGTTACAACATTTTCCTTTTCCTGTAGGGGGGGCTATGACTACCCCCATAAAGTTACATAATGTCTTTAGACCTGGACTCTTACCCCTTGTGAAATTTGGGGCAGATCCGGGGCGATGTAAAACAAGTTAAATCGACTCCTGTGTCATGTCAAAACATCAAATTCTCCGCGCCGCCACAAGAAAGCCGTTTCGCAAAAAAAACAAAAGAACATTGCAAATTTTTGCGACTTCTGATTTTGCATACCAATTTTCAAAGTTTTCGTGCACCTAAGGGGCCCCAAAAATGCATATTCCAGCAGAAAAAAATAATAATAAATAATAAAAAAAATAATAATAAAACCCGAGCAAAAACATAGTTTTTCCTCGCACTTCGTGCCAGGACCCGTTTGGGGCCTGGCACTTTCGTGCTGGGCCCCAAAAATAAAAATAACCCAGCAAAAACAATAGGTTCCTCGCATTGTGCCAGGACACCGTTGGGTCCTGCACTTTCGTGCTGGGGCCCCAATTAAAGCTGCAAGCACGATGACGGGCCCTCGCCCCCTTTCGGGCCGAGGAAACGCTGTCGCCCATTCATGAAAGTCGGGCACCGAATTTTGAGGGATTTTCTGCGTGTGGCCGGTTGCCGTAAATGACCTGTTGAGAACCTGTGGGGGATCCTTTAAATCTTTTTTATGAGGGTGGGGCAGTAACAACCATATGCTATTGCCAAAAGGTGGGGCATCACCTTAACTCAATAAGGGCAGGGTATGTCTTCAGGGCCCAAAATCTTATGAAAATGTCAAGTTTGGGCTTTTTGGACAATGTATAGTCAATTTACAACAACTTCCTGTTTCCTGTAGGGGCGCTATGACTATCACTCATAATTAAATATATGTCTTCAGGCCGGACTCTTATAAAACTGTAAATTTGGGGGAGATTGGGCAATTTAAAATCAATTTTCAACATTTTCCTGTTTCCTGTAGGGGGGGCTATGACTATCACTCATAATGAAAAGTTATGTCTTCAGGGCCCGAACTCTTATCCACTTTTGAAATTTGGGCAGATCGGACGATGTAAAGTCAAGTAAAACATTTTCCTGTTTCCTGTAGGGGGCGCTATGACTATCACTCATAAAGTTACATATTTTTCTTCGGGCCCTGGACTTTATCCAGCTTGTGAAATTTGGGGCAGATCGGACATGTAAAGTCAAGTTAAATCAGACTCCTGTGTCATGTCAAAACATCGAAATTCGCCGCGCCGCCAAAAAAACGCCGTTTCGCAAAAACACAAAAGCTTCGCAATTTAGCATCGTGAAGGTGTTGAGATTCTGCTGCCCGACTTTGAGATGGATCTCTTGAATCCTCTAGGAGGAGTATCGTAAAGTTTCACACCTATAAAATGACAAAATGGCGTCTTCTCACATGACCTATGACATCACCGTTCGAGCGATCAAAAATTCCTTCGCAATTTAGCGTCACATTAGTTTGAGGGTTATACCATCCAAATTTGACGCGAATCAGATGAAGCCTCCAGAGGAGTTCGTCAAAGTATGCAAAAAATACATGAAAAACGCACAAAATTCAAGATGGCCGACTTCCGGGTGGGCGGAGCTAATGAAACCCAATGAGGAATATGTCTGAAATAATGAGCAGGATGTGCATACCAAATTTCATGAATATAGGATCAATTTTGTTCAAACTATGGCCTTCCACGCGTTAGGGGCGCTATGGAGCCCGCTGGCGACCCCCAACCCCAAATCACTACAGAACATTGCAATTTTCGCGACTTCTGATGTGCATACCAATTTTCAAGAGTTTTCGTGCATCCTAAGTGCCTCAAAAACCGTTTTCCAGCAAAAAATAATAATAAAAATAATAATTAAAGCTGCAAGCACGATGAGCGGCCCTCGCCCCTTGCCGTCGGGGAACACCTGTCCGCACTTCATGAAAGTCGGACACCGCACGTAACAGTTTGGGGGTATTTTCTGCTGTGGCGCGCGTTCCCCGTAAATACCTTTGAAACCTTGGGGTACCCTTTTAAAGGCACTTCATGAGGGGGGGTGGCAGTACACAACCATATGCTAATGCCATGGGCCGCGCTATCACCATAACTCAATACAGCACAAAAGTGTCTTCAGCCGGGACCTTATAAAACATTAAAATTTGGGGAAGGGACAATGCATAGTAAATTTTCAACACCCCTTTTTTCCTGTAGGGGCGCTATGACTATCACTCATAATGACACGTATAGTCTTCAGGCCTGACTTTAAAAAATGTCAAATTTGGGAAGATTGGACAATGCTAGTAAATTTACAAAAATTTCCTGTTTCCTGTAGGGCGCTATGACTATCACTCATAATGCACGTATATGTCTTCAGGCCGGACTCTTAAAAAACTGTAAATTTGGGGGGAAGATTGGACAATGCTAGTCACTTTACAACTTTTTCCTGTTTCCTGTGGGGGGCGCTATGACTATCACTCATAATGACACAATTTTCTTCAGGCCGGACTCTTATATTTGGGAAATTTTGGGGGCAGATCAACAGTAAAGTCAAGTTACAACATTTTCCTGTTTCCTGTGGGGGGCGCTATGACTATCACTCATAAAGTTACATATATGTCTTCAGGCCTGGACTCTTATCCAGCTTGTGAAATTTGGGGCAGATCGACATGTAAAGTCAAGTTAAATCAGACTCCTGTGTCATGTCAAACATCGAAATTCGCCGCGCCGCCACAACAACGCCGTTTCGCAAAAACACAAAAGCTTCGCAATTTAGCATCGTAAAGGTTTGAGATTCTGCTGCCCGACTTTGAGATGGATCTCTTGAATCCTCTAGGGGGAGTATCGTAAATTTTCACACCTATAAAATGACAAAATGGCGTCTTCTCACATGACCTATGACATCACCGTTCGAGCGATCAAAAATTCCTTCGCAATTTAGCGTCACATTATTTTGGGGGTTATCCCACCCAAATTTGACGCGAATCCGATGAAGTCCTAGGAGGAGTTCGTCAAAGTATGCATTTACATGAAAAACGCACAAAATTCAAGATGGCCGATTTCCCGGGGTGGGGGGGGCTAATGAAACCCAATGAGGAATATGTCTGAAATAATGAGCGGGATGTGCCTACCAAATTTCATGAATATAGGATCAACTATGTTCAAACTATGGCCTTCCACGCGGTAGGGGGCTATGGAGCCCGCTTAACGCGCTGAACCCAATGGCTGTACATTCACGTAAAGTTCACAAGTGTCCATTTTTTTGCCAACTTTCATGAGTTTTCGAGTACACCAAGGTATGCGAAAAGGGTAAAAGACAAAAGGGGGGCGCTAGAGAGCCAACATGCCACGCCCAAGCCCAATTACACCACCAAATCAAAGTAAGTACTAGTGTGCATATCGGGAAAGTTTCATGAGTTTTTGTGCATCCTAAAGTCCTCAAACATGTGTTCGTAAATTTTAAAAACACGCAGGAAATCCAAGATGTCTGACTTCCTGTTGGGCCCAAAAAATCTCAGAAATATTTAAGAGGACTTCAAGATGTGAGCAATGACATACTCGAATTTCGTGAAGATCGAAGTAACTTTTCCTGAAAACTGCCTGCATTAGGGGGCCCTATGGAGCCCGCTGGCACACCCGACCCCAATCAGTACAGAACTTTAAATTTTCCCCACCAGGTCTGATGCATATTCCACTTTTCGTGAGTTTTCGTGCATCCTAAAGGCCTCAAAAACGCGATCCCCCAGCGGAAAAAAATAATAATAATAATAATAATATAATAATAACTTGAAAAAACAATGGGTTTTCCTCGCACTTCGTGCCAGGACACCTTTGGGGCCCTGGCACTTTCGTGCTGGGGCCCTAATTAAAGCTGCAAGCAGCGATGAGCGGGCCCTCGCCCCTTGCGGACGTCGGGGAACACGCTGTCGCGCACTTCATGAAAGTGGGACACCGCACGTAACAGTTTGAGGGTATTTTCTGCGTGGGCGCGCGTTGCCGTAAATGACCTTTTGAGAACCTGTGGGGTATCCTTTAAAGGCACTTCTATGAGGGGGGGTGGCAGTACACAACCATATGCTATTGCCAGTGGGTGGCGCTATCACCATAACTCAAAAAGGCAGTATATGTCTTCGGGCCGACTCTTATAAAACATGTCAAATTTGGGGCTGATTGGACAATGCATAGTCAATTTACAACAACTTCCTGTTTCCTGTGGGGGGCGCTATGACTATCACTCATAATGAAACGTATATGTCTTCAGGCCTGGACTCTTATAAAACATGTCAAATTTGGGAAGTTTGGACAATGCATAGTAAATTTACAACATTTTCCTGTTTCCTGTGGGGGGCGCTATGACTATCACTCATAATTACACATATATGTCTTCGGGCCTGGACTTTATCCACTTGTGAAATTGGGGCAGATGGGACTATGTAAAGTCAAGTTACAACATTTTCCTGTTTCCTGTGGGGGGCGCTATGACTACACTCATAAAGTTACATATTTTCTTCGGGCCGGGACTCTTATCCAGCTTTAAAATTTGGGCAGATCGGACGATTAAAGTCAAGTTAAATCAGACTCCTGTTCTTTCAAAACATCGAAATTCGCCGCGCCGCCACAAGAACGCCTTTTCGCAAAAACACAAAAGCTTCGCAATTTAGCATCGTGAAGGGGTTGAGATTCTGCTGCCCGACTTTGAGATGGATCTCTTGAATCCTCTAGGAGGAGTATCGTAAAGTTTCACACCTTAAAAAGACAAAATGGCGTCTTCTCACATGACCTATGACATCACCGTTCGAGCGATCAAAAATTCCTTCGCAATTTCGTCACAAGTTTGAGGGTTATACCACCCAAAATTTTACGCGAATCCGATGAAGTCCCTAGGACGAGTTCGTCAAAGTATGCATAAATTTCATGAAAAACGCACAAAATTCAAGATGGCCGACTTCCGGTGGGCGGGCTAATGAAACCCCAAAGAGGAATATGTTGAAATAATGAGCGGATGTGCCTACCAAATTTCATGAATATAGGATCAACTATGTTCAAACTAGGGCCTTCCACGCTTAGGGGCGCTATGGAGCCCGCTCGACACCCAGCCGAACACAAGAACTTGAAATTTTTTCGCCTTCTGATGTGCATCCCAATTTTCAAATTTTTCGTGCATCCTAAGGCCTCAAAAATGCGATATTCCAGCAGAAAAAAATAATAAATAATAATAATAAAAAAAATAAAAACCCGACAAAAACAATATTCCTCGCACTTCGGCCGGGACACCTTTGGGCCCTGCACTTTCGTGCTCGGGCCAATAACCCTTAGAAAACAATGGTTCCTCGCACTTCGTGCCAGGACACCTTTGGGGTCCGGGCACTTTCGTGCTGGGGGCCCAAATTTAAAGCTGCAAGCAGCGATGAGCGGGCCCTCCCCCCTTGCGGACGTCGGGGAACACGCTGTCGCGCACTTCATGAAAGTCGGGCACCGCACGTAACAGTTTGAGGGTATTTTCTGCGTGGGGCGCGCGTTGCCGTAAATGACCTGTTGAGAACCTGTGGGGGATCCTTTAAAAGGGACTTCTATGAGGGGGGGTGGCAGTACACAACCATATGCTATTGCCAGTAGGGGGCGCTATCACCATAACTCAATAACGGGAGGGATATGTCTTCAGGCCAAGACTCTTATAAAACATGTCAATTTGGGGGTGATTGGACAATGTATAGTCAATTTACCACAACTTCCTGTTTCCTGTAGGGGGGGCTATGACTATCACTCATAATTACACTATATTCTTCAGGCCGGACTCTTATAAAACATGTCAAATTTGGGGAAAATTGGACAATGATAGTCAATTTACAACATTTTCCTGTTTCCTGTAGGGGGCGCTATGACTATCACTCATAAAGTTACATATATGTCTTCAGGCCTGGACTTTATCCAGCTTGTGAAATTTGGGGCAGATCGGGCTATGTAAAGTCAAGTTAAATCAGACTCCTGTGTCATGTCAAAACATCGAAATTCGCCGCGCCGCCACAAGAACGCCGTTTCGCAAAAACACAAAAGCTTCGCAATTTAGCATCGTGAAGGGGTTGAGATTCTGCTGCCCGACTTTGAGATGGATCTCTTGAATCCTCTAGGAGGAGTATCGTAAAGTTTCACACCTATAAAATGACAAAATGGCGTCTTCTCACATGACCTATGACATCACCGTTCGAGCGATCAAAAATTCCTAAACAATTTTTTTCACATTAGTTTGAGGGTTATACCATCCAAATTTGACGCGAATCCGATGAAGCCTCCAGGAGGAGTTCGTCAAAGTATGCGAAAATGCATGAAAAACGCACAAAATTCAAGATGGCCGACTTCCCGGGGGGGGCGGGGCTAATGAAACCCAATGAGGAATATGTCTGAAATAATGAGCGGGATGTGCCTACCAAATTTCATGAATATAGGATCAACTATGTTGAAACTATGGCCTTCCACGCGTTTGGGGGGGCTATGGAGCCCGCTTAACGCGCTGAACCCAATGGCTGTACATTCACGTACAGTTCACAGGTGTCCATGTTTTTGCCAAATTTCATGAGTTTTCGAGTACAACAAGGTATGCGTAAAGGCTAAAAGACATAAGGGGGCGCTAGAGAGCCAACATGCCACGCCCAAGCCAAATTACACCACCAAATCAAAGTAAGTACTAGTGTGCATATACGTGTAAAGTTTCATGAGTTTTTGTGCATCCTAAAGTCCTCAAACATGTGTTCGTAAATTTTTAAAAATCACGCAGGAAATCCAAGATGGCTGACTTCCTGTTGGCCAAAAAATCTCAAAATATTTAAGACGGACTTCAAGATGTGAGCAATGACATACTCGAATTTCGTGAAGATCGAAGTAACTTTTCCAAAACCTGCCTGCATTAGGGGGCGCTATGGACCCCGCTGGCGACACCCGAGCCAATCAGTACAGAACTTTGAATTTCCCACCGGGTCTGATGCATATTCCACTTTTCATGAGTTTTCGTGCATCCAAAAGGGCCTCAAAAACGCGATCCCCCAGCAGAAAAAAATAATAAATTAAAGCTGCAAGCAGCGATGAGCGGGCCCTCGCCCCTTGGGGACGTCGGGGAACACGCTGTCCGCACTTCATGAAACACGCACGTAACAGTTTGGGGGTATTTTCTGCGTGGGCGCGTGCGCGTAAATGACCTGTTGAAACCTGTGGGGCATCCTTTAAAGGCACTTCTATGGGGGTGGTGGCAGTACACAACCATATGCTATTGCCAGTAGGTGGCGCTATCACCATAACTCAATAACGGGGGGGATATGTCTTCAGGCCAAGACTCTTGTAAAACATGTCAATTTTGGGGGCTGATTCGACAATGCATAGTCAACTTACAACATTTTTTTGTTTCCTGTGGGGGGCGCTATGACTATCACTCATAATTACACGATATGTCTTCGGGCCTGAACTCTTATAAAACATGTCAATTTGAAGCTGTTTGGGACAATTATAGTCAATTTAAACATTTTCCTGTTTCCTGTAGGGGGCGCTATGACTATCACTCATAATTACACAATATGTCTTCAGGCCTGGACTATTATCCAGCTTGTAAAATTTTGGGGGCAGATCTGACTATTAAAGTCAATTTAAAAACACCTCCTGTGTCATGTCAAACATCGAAATTCGCCGCGCCGCCCAAAACGCCGTTTCGCAAAAACACAAAAGCTTCCAATTTAGCTCGTGGAGGTGTTGAGATTCTGCTGCCCGACTTTGAGATGGATCTCTTGAATCCTCTAGGAGGAGTATCGTAAAGTTTAACACCTATAAAATGACAAAATGGCGTCTTCTCACATGACCTATGACATCACCGTTCGAGCGATCAAAAATTCCTAAACAATTTTTTTCACATTAGTTTGAGGGTTATACCACCAAAATTTTACGCGAATCCGATGAAGCCCTAGGAGGAGTTCGTCAAAGTATGCGTAAAATGCATGAAAAACGCACAAAATTCAAGATGGCCGACTTCCGGTGGGCGGGGGTAATGAAACCCAATGAGGAATATGTCTGAAATAATGAGCGGGGTGTGCCTACCAAATTTCATGAATATAGGATCAACTATGTTAAACTATGGCCTTCCACGCGTTAGGGGGCGCTATGGAGCCCGCTTAACGCGCTGAACCCAATGGCTGTACATTCACGTACAGTTCACAGGTGTCCATGTTTTTGCCAATTTCATGAGTTTTCGAGTACAACAAGGTATGCGTAAAGGCTAAAAGACATAAGGGGGCGCTAGAGAGCCAACATGCCACGCCCAAGCCAAATTACACCACCAAATCAAAGTAAGTACTAGTGTGCATAGCTGTAAAGTTTCATGAGTTTTTGTGCATCCTAAAGTCCTCAAACATGTGTTCGTAAATTTTAAAATCAGGGAAATCCAAGATGGCTGACTTCCTGTTGGCCGAAAAAATCTCATAAATATTTAAGACGGACTTCAAGATGTGAGCAATGACATACTCGAATTTCGTGAAGATCGAAGTAACTTTTCCTGAAAACTCCTGCATTAGGGGGGGCTATAGAGCCCGCTGGCGACACCCGAGCCAATCAGTACAGAACTTTGAATTTCCCCCCAGGTCTGATGCATATTCACTTTTCGTGAGTTTTCGTGCATCCTAAGGGCCTCAAAAACGATCTCCCAGCGGAAAAAAAAATAATAATAATAAAATAATAATAATAATAAAAATCCCTTTGAAAAACAATAGGTTTCCTCGCACTTCGTGCCAGGACACCGTTGGGTCCTGGCACTTTCGTGCTCGGGGCCCCAATTAAAGCTGCAAGCAGCGATGAGGGCC
This sequence comes from Sebastolobus alascanus, assembly GCA_916701645.2. NCBI lineage: Eukaryota > Metazoa > Chordata > Actinopteri > Perciformes > Sebastidae > Sebastolobus > Sebastolobus alascanus. Next base: position 9,482 of record CAKAOJ020001800.1, read on the forward strand.
CCCGCCCCTTGCGAAAGTCGGGGGAAAACGCTGTCGCCCCCTTCATGAAGTCGGACACCGCACGTAACGGTTTGAGGGTATTTTCTGCGTGTGGCGCGCGTTGCCGTAAATGACCTGTTGAGAACCTGTGGGGGATCCTTTAAAGGCACTTCTATGAGGGTGGGTGGGAGTACACAACCATATGCTATTGCCAGTAGGTGGCGCTATCACCATAACTCAATAACGGGAGGGATATGTCTTCAGGCCAAGACTCTTGTAAAACATGTCAAGTTTGGGCTGATTGACAATGATAGTCAATTACAACATTTTCTTTTTTCCTGTAGGGGGGGCTATGACTATCACTCATAAATTTCACAGATATGTCTTCAGGCCTGACTCTTATAAAACATGTCAATTTGAAGCTGATTGGACAATGTATAGTCAATTTAAACATTTTCCTGTTTCCTGTAGGGGCGCTATGACTATCACTCATAATTAAAAATATGTCTTCAGGCCCGGACTATTATCCAGCTTGTGAAATTTGGGGCAGATCGACTTTTAAAGTCAAGTTAAAACAGCCTCCTGTGTCATGTCGAAACATCGAAATTCGCCGCGCCGCACAACAACGCCGTTTCGAAAAACACAAAAGCTTCAAAATTTAGCTCGTGGAGGTGTTGAGATTCTGCTGCCCGACTTTGAGATGGATCTCTTGAATCCTCTAGGAGGAGTATCGTAAAGTTTAAAACCTATAAAATGACAAAATGGCGTCTTCTCACATGACCTATGACATCACCGTTCGAGCGATCAAAAATTCCTAAACAATTTTTGTCACAAGTTTGAGGGTTATACCATCCAAATTTGACGCGAATCCGATGAAGCCTCTAGGAGGAGTTCGTCAAAGTATGCGTAAAATGCATGAAAAACGCACAAAATTCAAGATGGCCGACTTCCGGTGGCGGGGCTAATGAAACCCAATGAGGAATATGTCTGAAATAATGAGCGGGATGTGCCTACCAAATTTCATGAATATAGGATCAACTATGTTGAAACTATGGCCTTCCACGCGGGGGGGCGCTATGGAGCCCGCTTAACGCGCTGAACCCAATGGCTGTACATTCACGTACAGTTCACAGGTGTCCATGTTTTTGCCAAATTTCATGAGTTTTCGAGTACAACAAGGTATGCGTAAAGGCTAAAAGACATAAGGGGGGGCTAGAGAGCCAACATGCCACGCCCAAGCCAAATTACACCACCAAATCAAAGTAAGTACTAGTGTGCATATAGTGTAAAGTTTCATGAGTTTTTGTGCATCCTAAAGTCCTCAAACATGTGTTCGTAAATTTTAAAATCACGCAGGAAATCCAAGATGGCTGACTTCCTGTTGGGCCCAAAAAATCTCAAAATATTTAAGACGGACTTCAAGATGTGAGCAATGACATACTCGAATTTCGTGAAGATCGAAGTAACTTTTCCTGAAAACTGCCTGCATTAGGGGGGCTATGGGGCCCGCTGGCGACACCCGACCCCAATCAGTACAGAACTTTGAATTTCCCACCGGGTCTGATGCATATTCCACTTTTCATGAGTTTTCGTGCATCCTAAAGGCCTCAAAAACGCGATCTCCCAGCAAAAAAATAATAATAATAATCCTTAAAAAAAACAATATTTCCTCGCACTTCGTCCCAGGACCCCTTTGGGGTCCTGGCACTTTCGTGCTCGGCCCTAATTAAAGCTGCAACCCGATGACGGGCCCTCGCCCTTGCGGACTCGGGGGAAAACGCTGTCCGCACTTCATGAAAGTCGGACACTGCCCGTAACCCGTTGAAACCTGTGGGTATCCTTTTAAAAGGGACTTCTATGAGGGGGGGTGGCAGTACACAACCATATGCTATTGCCAGTAGGTGGCGCTTACCATAACTCAATAATGGCAGATATGTCTTCAGGCCAAGACTCTTATAAAACATGTCAATTTGGGGGTGATTCGACAATGCATAGTCAACTTACAACATTTTCCTGTTTCCTGTAGGGGGGGCTATGACTATCACTCATAATTACACATATATGTCTTCAGGCCGGGGCTCTTATAAAACATGTCAAATTTGGGGAAGATTGGACAATGCATAGTCAATTTACAACATTTTCCTGTTTCCTGTAGGGGGCGCTATGACTATCACTCATAATGAAACTATATGTCTTCAGGCCTGAAATCTTATCCAGCTTGTGAAATTTGGGGGAGATAAATAGTAAAGTCAAGTTACAACATTTTCCTGTTTCCTGTAGGGGCGCTATGACTATCACTCATAAAGTTACATATATGTCTTCAGGCCTGGACTCTTATCCAGCTTGTGAAATTTGGGGGAGATCGGACGATGTAAAGTCAAGTTAAATCAGCTCCTGTGTCATGTCAAACATCGAAATTCGCCGCGCCGCCAAAAACGCCGTTTCGAAAAACACAAAAGCTTCGCAATTTAGCATCGTGAGGTGTTGAGATTCTGCTGCCCGACTTTGAGATGGATCTCTTGAATCCTCTAGGGGGAGTATCGTAAAGTTTACACCTAAAAAATGACAAAATGGCGTCTTCTCACATGACCTATGACATCACCGTTCGAGCGATAAAAAATTTCCCTTTCCAATTTTTGTCACATTAGTTTGAGGGTTATACCACCCAAATTTGACGCGAATCCGATGAAGCCCTAGGAGGAGTTCGTCAAAGTATGCTAAAATGCATGAAAAACGCACAAAATTCAAGATGGCCGACTTCCGGGTGGGCGGGGGTAATGAAACCCAATGAGGAATATGTCTGAAATAATGAGCGGGATGTGCCTACCAAATTTCATGAATATAGGATCAACTATGTTCAAACTATGGCCTTCCACGCGGGAGGGGGCGCTATGGAGCCCGCTTAACGCGCTGAACCCAATGGCTGTACATTCACGTACAGTTCACAGGGGTCCATGTTTTTGCCAACTTTCATGAGTTTTCGAGTACACCCAAGGGATGGTAAAGGCTAAAAGACATAAGGGGCGCTAAAGAGCCAACATGCCACGCCCAAGCCAAATTACACCACCAAATCAAAGTAAGTACTAGTGTGCATATGCGTGTAAAGTTTCATGAGTTTTTTTTGCATCCTAAAGTCCTCAAACATGTGTTCGTAAATTTTAAAAACACGCAGGAAATCCAAGATGGCTGACTTCCTGTTTGGGCCCAAAAAAACTCAAAAATATTTTAAAACGGACTTCAAGATGTGAGCAATGACATACTCGAATTTCGTGAAGATCGAAGTAACTTTTCCTGAAAACTTCCTGCATTAGGGGCGCTATAGAGCCCGCTGGCGACACCCGAGCCAATCAGTACAGAACTTTGAATTTCCCACCAGGGCTGATGCATATTCCACTTTTCTGAGTTTTCGTGCATCCTAAGGCCTCAAAAAGCGATCTCCCCGCGGAAAAAAAATAATTAATAATAATAATAATTAAAATGCAAGCAGCGATGAGCGGGCCCTCGCCCCTTGCGGACGTCGGGGGAAAACGCTGTCGCGCACTTCATGAAAACACGCACGTAACAGTTTGAGGGTATTTTCTGCGTGGGCGCGCGTTGCCGTAAATGACCTGTTGAGAACCTGTGGGGGATCCTTTAAAGGCACTTCTATGAGGGGGGTGGCAGTACACAACCATATGCTATTGCCAGTAGGTGGCGCTATCACCATAACTCAATAACGGCAGGGATATGTCTTCAGGCCAAGACTCTTATAAAACATGTCAAGTTTGGGGCTGATTGGACAATGATAGTCAATTTACAACAACTTCCTGTTTCCTGTAGGGGCGCTATGACTATCACTCATATTTTCACATATATGTTTTAGGGCCGGGGCTCTTATAAAACATGTCAATTTGGGGCAAATTTGGGCAATGTAAGTCAAGTTACAACATTTTCCTGTTTCCTGTAGGGGGGGCTATGACTATCACTCATAAAGTTACATATATGTCTTCAGGCCCGGACTCTTATCCAGCTTGTGAAATTTGGGGCAGATCGGACGATGTAAAGTCAAGTTAAATCAGCCCCCTGTGTCATGTCAAAACATCGAAATTCGCCGCGCCGCCACAACAACGCCGTTTCGCAAAAACACAAAAGCTTCGCAATTTAGCATCGTGGAGGTTTGAGATTCTGCTGCCCGACTTTGAGATGGATCTCTTGAATCCTCTAGGAGGAGTATCGTAAAGTTTCACACCTATAAAATGACAAAATGGCGTCTTCTCACATGCCCTATGACATCACCGTTCGAGCGATCAAAAATTCCTAAAAAATTTTTTGTCACATTAGTTTGGGGGTTATACCACCCAAATTTGACGCGAATCCGATGAAGCCCTAGGGGGAGTTCGTAAAGTATGCATAAAATGCATGAAAAACGCACAAAATTCAAGATGGCCGACTTCCGGGTGGGGGGGGCTAATGAAACCCAATGAGGAATATGTCTGAAATAATGAGCGGGATGTGCCTACCAAATTTCATGAATATAGGATCAACTATGTTCAAACTATGGCCTTCCACGCGGTGGGGGGCGCTATGGAGCCCGCTTAACGCGCTGAACCCAATGGCTGTACATTCACGTAAAGTTCACAGGTGTCCATCTTTTTGCCAACTTTCATGAGTTTTCGAGTACCCCAAAGGGTATGCGTAAAGGCTAAAAGACATAAGGGGGCGCTAGAGAGCCAACATGCCACGCCCAAGCCCAATTACACCACCAAATCAAAGTAAGTACTAGTGTGCATATGCGTGTAAAGTTTCATGAGTTTTTGTGCATCCTAAAGTCCTCAAACATGTGTTCGTAAATTTTAAAAACACGCAGGAAATCCAAGATGGCTGACTTCCTGTTGGCCGAAAAAATCTCATAAATATTTAAGACGGACTTCAAGATGTGAGCAATGACATACTCGAATTTCGTGAAGATCGAAGTAACTTTTCCGAAAACCTGCCTGCATTAGGGGCGCTATAGAGCCCGCTGGCGACCCCCGACCCCAATCAGTACAGAACTTTGAATTTCCCACCATTCTGATGCATATTCCACTTTTCGTGAGTTTTCGTGCATCCAAAGGGGCCTCAAAAACGCGATTTCCAGCAGAAAAATAATAATAATTAAAGCTGCAAGCAGCGATGAGGGGGCCCCTCCCCCCTTGCGGACGTGGGGGAACACGCTGTCGCCATTTCATGAAAGTCGGACACCGCACAACAGTTTGAGGGTTTTTTCTGCGTGGGCGCGCGTTGCCGTAAATGACCTGTTGAGAACCTGGGGGGATCCTTTAAAGGCACTTCTATGAGGGGGGGTGGCAGTAACAACCATTTATTGCCAGTGGGTGGCGCTATCACCATAACTCAATAACGGCACGTATATGTCTTCAGGCCAAGACTCTTAAAAACATGTCAATTTTGGGGGCTGTTTGGGAAAATTTATAGTAAATTTTCCCACAATTCCTGTTTCCTGTAGGGGCGCTATGACTATCACTCATAATGGCATATATTCTTCAGGCCGGACTCTTATAAAACATGTAAAATTTTGGGGGAAAGTTTGGACAATGATACAATTTACAACATTTTCCTGTTTCCTGTGGGGGGCGCTATGACTATCACTCATAAAGTTACATATATGTCTTCAGGCCTGGACTGTTATCCAGCTTGTGAAATTTGGGGCAGATGGGACATGTAAAGTCAAGTTAAATCAGACTCCTGTGTCATGTCAAAACATCGAAATTCGCCGCGCCGCCACAAGAACGCCGTTTCGAAAAAACACAAAAGCTTCGCAATTTAGCATCGTGAAGGTGTTGAGATTCTGCTGCCCGACTTTGAGATGGATCTCTTGAATCCTCTAGGAGGAGTATCGTAAAGTTTCACACCTATAAAATGACAAAATGGCGTCTTCTCACATGACCTATGACATCACCGTTCGAGCGATCAAAAATTCCTAAACAATTTTTGTCACATTAGTTTGGGGGTTATACCATCCAAATTTGACGCGAATCCGATGAAGCCTCAGGAGGAGTTCGTCAAAGTATGCTAAAATGCATGAAAAACGCACAAAATTCAAGATGGCCGACTTCCGGGGGGGGGGCTAATGAAACCCAATGAGGAATATGTCTGAAATAATGAGCGGGATGTGCTACCAAATTTCATGAATATAGGATCAACTATGTTAAACTATGGCCTTCCACGCGTTGGGGGGCGCTATGGAGCCCGCTTAACGCGCTGAACCCAATGGCTGTACATTCACGTAAGTTCACAGGTGTCCATGTTTTTGCCAATTTTCATGAGTTTTCGAGTACAACAAGGTATGCGTAAAGGCTAAAAGACATAAGGGGCGCTAGAGAGCCAACATGCCACGCCCAAGCCCAAAATTTCACCACCCAAAACAAAGTAAGTACTAGTGTGCATACGTGTAAAGTTTCATGAGTTTTTGTGCATCCTAAAGTCCTCAAACATGTGTTCGTAAATTTTAAAATCACGCAGGAAATCCAAGATGCTGACTTCCTGTTGGCCGAAAAAATCTCAGAAATATTTAAGACGGACTTCAAGATGTGAGCAATGACATACTCGAATTTCGTGAAGATCGAAGTAACTTGTTCCGAAAACCTGCCTGCATTAGGGGGCGCTATGGGGCCCGCTGGCGACACCCGAGCCAAAACAGTACAGAACTTTGAATTTCCCACCAGGGCTGATGCATATTCCCCTTTTCATGAGTTTTCGTGCATCCTAAAGGCCTCAAAAACGCGATCTCCCCGCAAAAAAAATAATAATAATAAAAATAATAAAAACCCGAGCAAAAACAATAGGTTTCCCCGCACTTCGTGCCAGGGCACCGTTGGGTCCTGGCACTTTCGTGCTCGGGGCCCCAATAATAAAAAAACCCCAGCAAAAAAATAGGTTTCCTCGCACTTCGTGCCAGGACCCGTTGGGGCCCGGCACTTTCGTGCTCGGGCCCAAAAATAATAATAAACCTTTGAAAAAAAATAGGTTTCCCCCATTGTGCCAGGACACCGTTGGGGCCTGGGACTTTCGGCTCGGGCCCTTTAAAAATTTTAAAACTGCAAGCAGGATGAGGGGCCCTCGCCCCCTTTCGGACGTCGGGGAACACGCTGTCGCGCACTCATAAAGTCGGGCACTGCATGAACATTTGAGGTTTTTCTCGTGGGGCCGCTTGCGTAAATGACCTGTTGAGAACCCGTGGGGGATCTTTAAACACTTCTATGAGGGTGGGGGGCAGTATACAAACCATTGCCAGTAGGTGGGGCTATCACCATAACTCAATAACCAAGGGGTATTCTTCAGGCCAAGACTCTTATAAAACATGTCAAATTTTGGGGGAAAATTGGACAATGCATAGTCAATTTACAACAATTCCTGTTTCCTGTAGGGGGGGCTATGACTATCACTCATAATCACATATGTCTTCAGGCCCGGACTTTAAAAACATGTCAAATTTGGGGAAGATTGGACAATGAAGTCAATTTACAACATTTCCTGTTTCCTGTAGGGGGCGCTATGATATATCAAAATGACAATTTTGTCTTCAGGCCCTGGACTATTATCCAGCTTGTGAAATTTGGGGAAGTTTGGACAAATTTTAATCAATTTACAACATTTTCCTGTTTCCTGTAGGGGGCGCTATGACATCACTCAAATGACACTATATGTCTTCAGGCCGGACTTTATAAAACTGTCAAATTTGGGGAAGTTTGGGACAATGAAAAGTCAATTTACAACATTTCCTTTTTCCTGTGGGGGGCGCTATGACATCACTCATAATGACACAATAGTCTTCAGCCGGGAACTTTATCCACTTGTAAAATTTGGGCAGATCAGACTACGTAAAGCAATTTACAACTTTTTCCTGTTTCCTGTGGGGGGCGCTATGACTATCACTCATAAAGTTACATAATGTCTTCGGGCCTGGACTCTTATCCACTTGTGAAATTTGGGGCAGATCGACATTAAATAAATTTAAAATCAGACTCCTGTGTCATTCAAAACATCGAAATTCGCCGCCCCCCCAAAAGAACGCCGTTTCGCAAAAAACAAAAGCTTCGAAATTTAGCGTCGTAAGGTGTTGAATTTCTGCTCCCCGATTTTGAGAGGATTTCTTGAACCCTTTAGGAGAGTATCGAAAAGTTTCACCCCTTAAAAAAGACAAAAGGGCGTCTTCTCACATGACCTATGACATCACCGTTGAGCGATCAAAAATTCCTTCGAAATTTAGCGTCACATTATTTGGGGGTTTATCCCACCCAAAATTTTTGACGCAAATCGATAAAGCCTCCAGGAGGAGTTCGTCAAATATGCAAAAAATACATAAAAACGCAAAAAATTTCAAGATGGCCGATTTCCTGTGGGGGGGAAAAAACCCCAATAGGAATATGTCTGAAATAAGAGCAGGATGTGCATACCAAATTTCATGAAATAGGATCAATTTTGTTCAAACTAGGGCCCTTTCCCACGCTTGGGGGGCGCTATGGAGCCCGCTGGCGAACCCAACCCAATCACTACAGAACTTGCAATTTTCGCGACTTCTGATGTGCTACCAATTTTCAAGAGTTTTCGTGCATCCTAAGGGCCTCAAAAAGCGATTTCCAGCAGAAAAAAAATAAAATAAAAAATTAAAGCTGCAAGCAGGTTGAGGGGGCCCTCCCGCTTGCGCACGTCGGGAAACACGCTGTCGGGCACTTTCGCACGTTGGGGGAAAACGCTGTCGCGACTTCCCTGAAAGTCGGGCAACGCACGTAAAGTTGAGGTATTTTTTGCGTGGGCGCGGGGGCCCTAAATGACCTGTTGAGAACCTGTGGGGCATCCTTTAAAGGCACTTCTATGAGGGGGGGTGGCAGTAACAACCATATGCTATTCCCGTGGTGGCGCTATCACCATAACTCAATAACGGCAGGGGTATTTTTCAGGGCCCAAAACTCTTATAAAACATGTCAATTTGGGGGTGATTACAATGCATATCACTTTTCAACATTTTCCTGTTTCCTGTAGGGGGCGCTATGACTATCACTCATAATAAAGTTATGTCTTCAGGCCTGAACTCTTATAAAAATGTCAAATTTGGGGCGATGAATAAAATCAATTTTCAACATTTTCCTGTTTCCTGTAGGGGCGCTATGACTATCACTCATAAAGTTACGTATATGTCTTCAGGCCTGGGCTCTTATCCACTTGTGAAATTTGGGGAGATCGGACAATGTAAAATCAAGTTACAACATTTTCCTGTTTCCTGTAGGGGCGCTATGACTATCACTCATAAAGTTACATATATGTCTTCAGGGCCCGGACTCTTATCCAGCTTGTGAAATTTGGGGGAGATCGGACATGTAAAGTCAAGTTAAATCAGACTCCTGTGTCATGTCAAAACATCGAAATTCGCCGCGCCGCCACAAGAACGCCGTTTCGCAAAAACACAAAAGCTTCGCAATTTAGCATCGTGAAGGTGTTGAGATTCTGCTGCCCGACTTTGAGATGGATCTCTTGAATCCTCTAGGAGGAGTATCGTAAAGTTTCACACCTATAAAATGACAAAATGGCGTCTTCTCACATGACCTATGACATCACCGTTCGAGCGATCAAAAATTCCTTCGCAATTTAGCGTCACACCAGTTTGAGGGTTATACCACCCGAATTTGACGGAATCCGATGAAGCCCCTGGGACGAGTTCGTCAAAGTATGCAAAAAATACATGAAAAACGCACAAAATTCAAGATGGCCGACTTCCGGGGGGCGGGGCTAATGAAACCCAATGGGGAAATATGTCTGAAATAATGAGCGGGATGTGCCTACCAAATTTCATGAATATAGGATCAACTATGTTCAAACTATGGCCTTCCACGGGGTAGGGGGCGCTATGGAGCCCGCTTAACGCGCTGAACCCAATGGCTGTACATTCACGTACAGTTCACGGGTGTCCCTTTTTGCCAACTTTCATGAGTTTTCGAGTACACCAAGGTATGCTAAAGGCTAAAAGACATAAGGGGGCGCTAGAGAGCCAACATGCCACGCCCAAGCCCAATTACACCACCAAATCAAAGTAAGTACTAGTGTGCATATGCGTGTAAAGTTTCATGAGTTTTTGTGCATCCTAAAGTCCTCAAACATGTGTTCGTAAATTTTAAAATCACGCAGGAAATCCAAGATGGCTGACTTCCTGTTGGCCGAAAAAATCTCATAAATATTTAAGACGGACTTCAAGATGTGAGCAATGACATACTCGAATTTCGTGAAGATCGAAGTAACTTGTTCCAAAAACCCGCCTGCATTAGGGGCGCTATAGAGCCCGCTGGCGACACCCGAGCCATCAGTACAGAACTTTGAAATTCCCACCAGTTTGATGCATATTCACTTTTCTGAGTTTTCGTGCATCCTAAAGGCCTCAAAAACGCGATATTCCAGCAGAAAAATATAATAAAAACCCGAGCAAAAACAATAGGTTCCTCGCACTTTGTGCCAGGGCACCGTTGGGTCCTGGCACTTTCGTGCTCGGGCCCTAATTAAAGCTGCAAGCAGCGATGAGCGGGCCCTCGCCCCTTGCGGACGTCGGGGAACACGCTGTCGCGCACTTCATGAAAGTCGGACACGCACGTAACAGTTTGAGGGTATTTTCTGCGTGTGGCGCGCGTTGCCGTAAATGACCTGTTGAGAACCTGTGGGGTATCCTTTAAAGGCACTTCTATGAGGGTGGGTGCAGTACACAACCATTCTATTGCCAGTAGGTGGCGCTATCACCATAAATCAATAATGGCACTAATGTCTTCAGGCCAAGACTCTTATAAAACATGTCAAATTTGGGCTGATTGGACAATGATAGTCAATTTACACAACTTCTGTTTCCTGTAGGGGGGGCTATGACTATCACTCATAATGGCACGTATATTCTTCAGGCCGGGGCTCTTATAAAACATGTCAAATTTGGGGAAGATTGGACAAGATATTTAATTACAACATTTTCCTGTTTCCTGTAGGGGGCGCTATGACTATCACTCATAAAGTTACATATATGTCTTCAGGCCTGGACTTTATCCAGCTTGTGAAATTTGGGCAGATCGGACTATGTAAAGTCAAGTTAAATCAGACTCCTGTGTCATGTCAAAACATCGAAATTCGCCGCGCCGCCACAAGAACGCCGTTTCGCAAAAACACAAAAGCTTCGCAATTTAGCATCGTGAAGGTGTTGAGATTCTGCTGCCCGACTTTGAGATGGATCTCTTGAATCCTCTAGGAGGAGTATCGTAAAGTTTCACACCTATAAAATGACAAAATGGCGTCTTCTCACATGACCTATGACATCACCGTTCGAGCGATCAAAAATTCCTTCAATTTTGTCACATTAGTTTGAGGGTTATACCACCCAATTGACGGAATCCGATGAAGCCCTAGGAGAGTTCGTCAAAGTATGCATAAATTTCATGAAAAACGCACAAAATTCAAGATGGCCGACTTCCGGTGGGCGGGGCTAATGAAACCCAATGAGGAATATGTCTGAAATAATGAGCGGGATGTGCCTACCAAATTTCATGAATATAGGATCAACTATGTTCAAACTATGGCCTTCCACGCGGTAGGGGCGCTATGGAGCCGCTTAACGCGCTGAACCCAATGGCTGTACATTCACGTACAGTTCACAGGTGTCCATCTTTTTGCCAACTTTCATGAGTTTTCGAGTACACCAAGGTATGCGTAAAGGCTAAAAGACATAAGGGGGCGCTAGAGAGCCAACATGCCACGCCCAAGCCCAATTACACCACCAAATCAAAGTAAGTACTAGTGTGCATATGCGTGTAAAGTTTCATGAGTTTTTGTGCATCCTAAAGTCCTCAAACATGTTTCGTAAATTTTAAAATCACGCAGGAAATCCAAGATGGCTGACTTCCTGTTGGCCGAAAAAATCTCATAAATATTTAAGACGGACTTCAAGATGTGAGCAATGACATACTCGAATTTCGTGAAGATCGAAGTAACTTTTCCAAAACCTGCCTGCATTAGGGGCGCTATAGAGCCCGCTGGCGACACCCAGCCCAATCAGTACAGAACTTTGAATTTCCCCCCAGTTCTGATGCATATTCCACTTTTCGTGAGTTTTCGTGCATCCTAAGGGGCCCCAAAAAGCGATTTCCAGCAAAAAATAATAATTAAAAAAATAATAATTAAAGCTGCAAGCAGCGATGAGCGGGCCCTCGCCCCTTGCGGACGTCGGGGAACACGCTGTCGCCACTTCATGAAACACCACGTAACAGTTTGAGGGTATTTTCTGCGTGGGGCGCGCGTTGCCGTAAATGACCTGTTGAGAACCTGTGGGTATCCTTTAAAGGCACTTCTATGAGGGTGGTGGCAGTACACAACCATATGCTATTGCCAGTAGGTGGCGCTATCACCATAACTCAATAACGGCAGGGATATGTCTTCAGGCCAAGACTCTTATAAAACATGTCAAGTTTGGGCTGATTGGACAATGATAGTCAATTTACAACAACTTCCTGTTCCTGTAGGGGCGCTATGAATCACTCATATTTTCACATATATGTCTTCAGGCCGGGACTCTTATAAAACATGTCAAGTTTGGGGCGATTGGACAATGTATAGTCAATTTACAACATTTTCCTGTTTCCTGTAGGGGCGCTATGACTATCACTCATAAAGTTACATATATGTCTTCAGGCCTGGACTCTTATCCAGCTTGTGAAATTTGGGGCAGATCGACGATGTAAAGTCAAGTTAAATCAGCCTCCTGTGTCATGTCAAACATCGAAATTCGCCGCGCCGCCACAACAACGCCGTTTCGAAAAACACAAAAGCTTCAAAAATTTTGCAGTCGTGGAGGTGTTGAGATTCTGCTGCCCGACTTTGAGATGGATCTCTTGAATCCTCTAGGAGGAGTATCGTAAAGTTTCACACCTATAAAATGACAAAATGGCGTCTTCTCACATGACCTATGACATCACCGTTCGAGCGATCAAAAATTCCTAAACAATTTTTGTCACATTAGTTGAGGGTTATACCACCCAATTTGACGCGAATCCGATGAAGCCTAGGAGGAGTTCGTCAAAGTATGCATAAATGCATGAAAAACGCACAAAATTCAAGATGGCCGACTTCCGGTGGGCGGGGCTAATGAAACCCAATGAGGAATATGTCTGAAATAATGAGCGGATGTGCCTACCAAATTTCATGAATATAGGATCAACTATGTTCAAACTATGGCCTTCCACGCGGTAGGGGCGCTATGGAGCCCGCTTAACGCGCTGAACCCAATGGCTGTACATTCACGTACAGTTCACAGGTGTCCATCTTTTTGCCAACTTTCATGAGTTTTCGAGTACACCAAGGTATGCGTAAAGGCTAAAAGACATAAGGGGGCGCTAGAGAGCCAACATGCCACGCCCAAGCCAAATTACACCACCAAATCAAAGTAAGTACTAGTGTGCATATGCGTGTAAAGTTTCATGAGTTTTCGTGCATCCTAAAGTCCTCAAACATGTGTTCGTAAATTTTAAATCACGCAGGAAATCCAAGATGGCTGACTTCCTGTTGGCCGAAAAAATCTCATAAATATTTAAGACGGACTTCAAGATGTGAGCAATGACATACTCGAATTTCGTGAAGATCGAAGTAACTTTTCCGAAAACCTGCCTGCATTAGGGGCGCTATAGAGCCCGCTGGCGACACCCGAGCCCAATCAGTACAGAACTTTGAATTTCCCCATTCTGATGCATATTCCACTTTTCGTGAGTTTTCGTGCATCCTAAGGGCCTCAAAAAGCGATTTCCAGCAGAAAAAAAATAATAATAATTAAAGCTGCAAGCAGCGATGAGCGGGCCCTCGCCCTTGCGGACGTCGGGGAACACGCTGTCGCCACTTCATGAAGTCGGACACCGCACGTAACGGTTTGAGGTATTTTCTGCGTGTGGCGCGCGTTGCCGTAAATGACCTGTTGAGAACCTGTGGGGATCCTTTAAAGGCACTTCTATGAGGGTGGGTGGCAGTACACAACCATATGCTATTGCCAGTAGGTGGCGCTATCACCATAACTCAATAACGGCAGGGATATGTCTTCAGGCCAAGACTCTTGTAAAACATGTCAAGTTTGGGGCTGATTCGACAATGCATAGTCAACTTACAACATTTTCTTGTTTCCTGTAGGGGGCGCTATGACTATCACTCATAATTACACAGATATGTCTTCAGGCCGGACTCTTATAAAACATGTCAAGTTTGAAGCTGATTGGACAATGTATAGTCAATTTAAACATTTTCCTGTTTCCTGTAGGGGCGCTATGACTATCACTCATAATTACACAGATATGTCTTCAGGCTGGACTTTTCCAGCTTGTGAAATTTGGGGCAGATCGGACTATGTAAAGTCAAGTTAAAACAGCTCCTGTGTCATGTCGAAACATCGAAATTCGCGCGGCCCCCCACAACAACGCCGTTTCGAAAAACACAAAAGCTTCGCAATTTAGCTCGTGGAGGTGTTGAGATTCTGCTGCCCGACTTTGAGATGGATCTCTTGAATCCTCTAGGAGGAGTATCGTAAAGTTTCACACCTATAAAATGACAAAATGGCGTCTTCTCACATGACCTATGACATCACCGTTCGAGCGATCAAAAATTCCTAAACAATTTTTGTCACATTAGTTTGAGGGTTATACCACCCAAATTTGACGCGAATCCGATGAAGCCTAGGAGAGTTCGTAAAGTATGCATAAAATGCATGAAAAACGCACAAAATTCAAGATGGCCGACTTCCGGGTGGGCGGGGCTAATGAAACCCAATGAGGAATATGTCTGAAATAATGAGCGGGATGTGCCTACCAAATTTCATGAATATAGGATCAACTATGTTCAAACTATGGCCTTCCACGCGGTTTGGGGGCGCTATGGAGCCCCTTAACGCGTGAACCCAATGGCTGTACATTCACGTAAAGTTCACAGGTGTCCATCTTTTTGCCAACTTTCATGAGTTTTCGAGTACACCAAGGTATGCGTAAAGGTAAAAGACATAAGGGGCGCTAGAGAGCCAACATGCCACGCCCAAGCCCAATTACACCACCAAATCAAAGTAAGTACTAGTGTGCATACGTGTAAAGTTTCATGAGTTTTTGTGCATCCTAAAGTCCTCAAACATGTGTTCGTAAATTTTAAAATCACGCAGGAAATCCAAGATGTCTGACTTCCTGTTGGCCGAAAAAAACTCAGAAATATTAAGACGGACTTCAAGATGTGAGCAATGACATACTCGAATTTCGTGAAGATCGAAGTAACTTGTTCCGAAAACCTGCCTGCATTAGGGGGCGCTATAGAGCCCGCTGGCGACACCCGAGCCCAATCAGTACAGAACTTTGAATTTCCCACCAGTTCTGATGCATATTCCACTTTTCGTGAGTTTTCGTGCATCCTAAGGGCCTCAAAAACGCGATATTCCAGCAGAAAAATAATAATAATAATAATAAAACCGAGCAAAAACAAAAGGTTCCTCGCACTTCGTGCCAGACACCGTTGGGTCCTGGCACTTTCGTGCTCGGGCCTAATTAAAGCTGCAAGCAGCGATGAGGGCCCTCGCCCTTGCGGACGTGGGGAACACGCTGTCGCCCACTTCATGAAAGTCGGACACCGCACTAACGGTTTGAGGGTATTTTCTGCGTGTGGCGCCGTTGCCGTAAATGACCTTTGAGAACCTGGGGTATCCTTTAAAGGCACTTTATGAGGGTGGGGGGGGAGTACACAACATATCTATTGCCAGTAGGTGCGCTATCACCATTACTCAATATTTACACATATATGTCTTCAGGCCGGACTCTTATAAAACATGTCAAATTTGGGCAGATCAGACTAAGTAAAGTCAAGTTTTCAACATTTCCTGTTTCCTGTAGGGGGCGCTATGACTATCACTCATAAAGTTACATATATGTCTTCAGGCCTGGACTCTTATCCAGCTTGTGAAATTTGGGGCAGATCGGACTATGTAAAGTCAAGTTAAATCAGCTCCTGTGTCATGTCAAAACATCGAAATTCGCCGCGCCGCCACAAGAACGCCGTTTCGCAAAAACACAAAAGCTTCGCAATTTAGCATCGTGAAGGTGTTGAGATTCTGCTGCCCGACTTTGAGATGGATCTCTTGAATCCTCTAGGAGGAGTATCGTAAAGTTTCACACCTATAAAATGACAAAATGGCGTCTTCTCACATGACCTATGACATCACCGTTCGAGCGATCAAAAATTCCTTCGCAATTTAGCGTCACACCAGTTTGAGGGTTATACCACCCAAATTTGACGCGAATCCGATGAAGTCCCTAGGACGAGTTCGTCAAAGTATGCATAAAATGCATGAAAAACGCACAAAATTCAAGATGGCCGACTTCCGGTGGGCGGGGCTAATGAAACCCAATGAGGAATATGTCTGAAATAATGAGCGGGATGTGCCTACCAAATTTCATGAATATAGGATCAACTATGTTCAAACTATGGCCTTCCACGCGGTAGGGGCGCTATGGAGCCCGCTTAACGCTGAACCCAATGGCTGTACATTCACGTACAGTTCACAAAGGGGTCCACTTTTGCCAACTTTCATGAGTTTTCGAGTACACCAAGGTATGCGTAAAGGCTAAAAGACATAAGGGGGCGCTAGAGAGCCAACATGCCACGCCCAAGCCCAATTACACCACCAAATCAAAGTAAGTACTAGTGTGCATATGCGTGTAAAGTTTCATGAGTTTTTGTGCATCCTAAAGTCCTCAAACATGTGTTCGTAAATTTTAAATCACGCAGGAAATCCAAGATGGCTGACTTCCTGTTGGCCGAAAAAATCTCATAAATATTTAAGACGGACTTCAAGATGTGAGCAATGACATACTCGAATTTCGTGAAGATCGAAGTAACTTGTTCCAAAAACCTGCCTGCATTAGGGGCGCTATAGAGCCCGCTGGCGACACCCGAGCCCATCAGTACAGAACTTTGAATTTCCCACCAGTTCTGATGCATATCACTTTTCATGAGTTTTCGTGCATCCTAAAGGCCTCAAAAACGCGTATTCCAGCAGAAAAATAATAATAATAACCCGAGCAAAACAATAGGTTTCCTCGCACTTCGTGCCAGGACACCGTTGGTCCTGGCACTTTCGTGCTCGGGCCCTAAAAAATAACCCCAAACAAAAACAATAGGTTTCCTCGCACTTCGTGCCAGGACACCCTTGGTCTGGCACTTTCGTGCTCGGGCCCTAATTAAAGCTGCAAGCAGCGATGAGCGGGGCCCCCGCCCCTTGCGGACGTGGGGAACACGCTGTCGCCCACTTCATGAAAGTCGGACACCGAATTTGAGGGTATTTTCTGCGTGTGGCGCGCGTTGCCGTAAATGACCTGTTGAGAACCTGTGGGGTATCCTTTAAAGGCACTTCTATGAGGGGGGGTGGCAGTACACAACCATATGCTATTGCCAGTAGGTGGCGCTATCACCATAAATCAATAATGGCACGTAAATGTCTTCAGGCCAAGACTCTTATAAAAAATGTCAAATTTGGGCTGATTGGACAATGTATAGTCAATTTACAAAAATTCCTGTTTCCTGTAGGGGCGCTATGACTATCACTCATAATGCACGTATATTCTTCAGGCCGGGACTCTTAAAACATGTCAAATTTGGGGAAGATTGGACAATGCATAGTCAATTACAACATTTTCCTGTTTCCTGTAGGGGCGCTATGACTATCACTCATAAAGTTACATATATGTCTTCAGGCCTGGACTTATCCAGCTTGTGAAATTTGGGGCAGATCGGACGATGTAAAGTCAAGTTAAATCAGACTCCTGTGTCATTCAAACATCGAAATTCGCCGCGCCGCCACAAGAACGCCGTTTCGCAAAAACACAAAAGCTTCGCAATTTAGCATCGTGAAGGTGTTGAGATTCTGCTGCCCGACTTTGAGATGGATCTCTTGAATCCTCTAGGAGGAGTATCGTAAAGTTTCACACCTATAAAATGACAAAATGGCGTCTTCTCACATGACCTATGACATCACCGTTCGAGCGATCAAAAATTCCTTTGCAATTTAGCGTCACACAGTTTGAGGTTATACCACCCAATTTGACGCGAATCCGATGAAGTCTCTAGGAGGAGTTCGTAAAAATATGCATAAAATGCATGAAAAACGCACAAAATTCAAGATGGCCGACTTCCGGTGGGCGGGGCTAATGAAACCCAATGAGGAATATGTCTGAAATAATGAGCGGGATGTGCCTACCAAATTTCATGAATATAGGATCAACTATGTTGAAACTATGGCCTTCCACGCGTAGGGGGCTATGGAGCCCGCTTAACGCGCTGAACCCAATGGCTGTACATTCACGTAAAGTTCACAAGTGTCCATCTTTTTGCCAACTTTCATGAGTTTTCGAGTATACCCAAGGCCAAAGGTATGTTAAGGCAAAAGACATAAGGGGGCGCTAAGAGCCAACATGCCACACCCAAGCCCAATTACACCACCAAATCAAAGTAAGTACTAGTGTGCATATGCGTGTAAAGTTTCATGAGTTTTGTGCATCCTAAAGTCCTCAAACATGTGTTCGTAAATTTTAAAATCACGCAGGAAATCCAAGATGGCTGACTTCCTGTTGGCCAAAAAATCTCAAAATATTTTAGACGCCTTCAGATGTGAGCAATGACATACTCGAATTTCGTGAAGATCGAAGTAACTTTTTCCAACCCCGCCTGCATTAGGGGCGCTATGGAGCCCGCTGGCGACACCCAGCCAATCACTACAGAACTTTGCAATTTCGCCAGTTCTGATGCATATTCCAATTTTCGTGAGTTTTCGTGCATCCTAAGGCCTCAAAAATGCGATCTCGCAGCAAAAAATAATAAAATCCTTAGAAAAACAATAGGTTTCCTCGCACTTCGTGCCAGGACACCGTTGGTCCTGGCACTTTCGTGCTCGGGCCCTAATTAAAGCTGCAAGCAGCGATGAGCGGCCCTCGCCCTTGCGGACGTGGGGAACACGCTGTCGCGCACTTCATGAAAGTCGGACATGCACGTAACAGTTTGAGGTATTTTCTGCGTGGGGCGCGCGTTGCCGTAAATGACCTGTTGAGAACCTGTGGGCATCCTTTAAAGGCACTTCTATGAGGGTGGGTGGCCCGTATACAACTATTGCCAGTAGGTGGCGCTATCACCATAACTCAATAACGGCAGGATAATCTCAGGCCAAGACCTTATAAAACATGTCAAGTTTGGGGGATTGACAATGCATAGTCAATTTCCCAAAAACTTCCGTTTCCTGTAGGGGCGCTATGACTATCACTCATAATTTCACGATATGTCTTCAGCCGGCTCTTATAAAACATGTCAAATTTGGGGAAAATTGGACAATGCATAGTCAATTACAACAACTTCCTGTTTCCTGTAGGGGCGCTATGACTATCACTCATAATTACAATATATGTCTTCAGGGCCCGGGCTCTTATAAAAATGTCAAAATTTTGGGGGAGATCAGACTATTAAAATCAAGTTACAACATTTTCCTGTTTCCTGTAGGGGCGCTATGACTATCACTCATAAAGTTACATATATGTCTTCAGCCTGGACTCTTATCCAGCTTGTGAAATTTGGGGCAGATCGGACGATGTAAAGTCAAGTTAAATCAGCTCCTGTGTCATGTCAAAACATCGAAATTCGCCGCGCCGCCACAAGAACGCCGTTTCGCAAAAACACAAAAGCTTCGCAATTTAGCATCGTGAAGGTGTTGAGATTCTGCTGCCGACTTTGAGATGGATCTCTTGAATCCTCTAGGAGGAGTATCGTAAAGTTTCACACCTATAAAATGACAAAATGGCGTCTTCTCACATGACCTATGACATCACCGTTCGAGCGATCAAAAATTCCTTCGCAATTTAGCGTCACAAGTTTGAGGGTTATACCACCCCAAAATTTTACGCGAATCCGATGAAGTTCTAGGAGGAGTTCGTCAAAGTATGCATAAAATCATGAAAAACGCACAAAATTCAAGATGGCCGACTTCCGGGTGGGGGGGGCTAATGAAACCCAATGGGGAAAATGTCTGAAATAATGAGCGGGGTGTGCCTACCAAATTTCATGAATATAG